>ML790990.1:74384-115072 GCA_009831015.1 Picea engelmannii | reverse complement strand
CAAACATATCCTCAACAAAGTTGCCAAATGGTATATTCTTGTACCTTCCAAAATGCTATATTATTGCACCTTCCCATGGGAAGTCTCAATTTAGATGGAGAAGAATAAATTCTTGGTGCTTAGCCCTAAAATGAACTCAAAAAAGAATTGTGTACAATAATTTGTATTCCTCAAACTGCAATATAATCTTTGAATGATTTGTTATGACCTAATGGGGGCATATATGGGGTTAAATGTGTATGATATGATCCCAAGGGGGAATATAAGGGGATAAATGTACATGTAATGTGTAAATATATATGTAATAGGGTCGATCTAATAGTAAATGGGCCTCGTCTATAGTGTGTGAATAAGTATATATATATCATGTATTCATTATTGGAGAGATGTGAATTGTGACGTATGAATGTATTTAGTTATGTGGAGGAGGTCATCCTATTCTTTAAGGATTTATTGTGTAACTTACCTCTCTTGGAGTTGTGTTCCACACTCACATTATGTACATGGTGTGTACTTATGTTCTATTTTGATAATTTAAACATTTGGTATTAGAACAACGATCTTAGGATTTTGCTTCCTCAAGCAAGCCGATACTTCCTCTTTGCGACACTTGCGCATTAGTTTTCATTCGAGGAGTCTGGTGGAAAATCTTGTCACAGTATCGTTGATGTCACTAATACTAATGCCCCTGTTACCACGCTCCATGCCATACTTGGCCTTTATCTCATCTGAGATGGCCTTGGCTCTGGTCTTATCCTCCAAGTATTGTTCTAGATTTTTCCCATTTGTGGGTAGACCTATGATTGTTGCGATGAGGTCCACAGTGATAGGCACTGACTTATCCATCCATAAAATCCCTCCATTCACTCGTGCAAGCAGTTGCTTGACACATAATTTATATGCTTTCCCCACCCAAAATGTGGGACATCTAGTAAATTCATAATGCTTATGTTGTAAAGCCCCATAATCCATTGCGTCAGCTCTAACAGTGACATGCCTAATGAACCTTCTCCCCTACTTTCCAAGTAATTTTGGGATGCCAGGTCTGGAAATTTAGTGACATTCACCACGTTGTGTTCCGAGTACTTGATAATAGTCACTCTACCGACCATTTCATCATTGACGCACACCCTACTCAAAATATTTGGCAGAACTAGGGTCCCTTCGACTTGTGGCTGTGACCCTCCGTGCGCGCTGCTTTTAGCGTGACCCTTTCATTTGGCTTGTGGGGATGAGGCCCCCACCTCTGGTACACCCTCGTATACTACTTCCTGTCCTACCTCTATTTATTGGCTTTGTGGCATTGAACCCGTGGCCTACTCAGCCTGTCATGGACCTGGTCCCCTCGAGGTGTCAGACTCAGTTCTCTCAGTGCCCTCCTCTATCTTCCCAACCTCCTGCGCTGGGTTCTACTCCTCCTCTATTGTCATTGGGTTCGCTTCGTACTTGGGTGTGTGGAGTTCATCCACATCCACCACTCTGGGTACTTCTTGCTCCCTTGTGTCTGTCGTGCGAACATAACTTCTCGTGTTCCGACCAGCCCTGCTCGACTCTCCAAATCATGGTGGTGACATTGCGACGAGATCTAGGCTATAAATATGTGAACTCGATGGATTCTTAGTCAAATTATCGCTCTATCACTCTTTCACTTGGCTTTGTGTTCTTATCCTTAGCAATTGACACAATGAGTTTCTTTCCTCCCTTTTTTCGACTTTATAGTGGGACGATGAAGTGACAACTGTTTCACACTGACAATTGTCCCTTTTTCACTTTTGGCGGTGTGTCCTGCACGTGGTACCATTGTACTTGTTAAATGATGTCCTGTGCGCCATGTTTTTCTAAATTTTCCCTTTCCTTCATGCTACATTCTTGACCTCTGTGTACGGATTGTCGCAATTTCAACTGCCGCTTCCAGTTGACACCTGAATTCCACAGTCATCATTTTCTGAATTGCTGCATTTTTTTACTGTTGGTCCTTTTTCTGTCGCGTTGGGATTTTTGAGCGCACAGAGTCCTTGGATTTGATACCATTTGATTCTGGTGCAATATTCTTATTTCATCGTGCTGACTCAGTGACTTGTGCGGGAAAACTCTTTTCTTTTTCATCACACTGATTTTCTCACATGTGAGCGCCAATTTTTTTTTTTATCTTTTTTCAGTTCTTACTACGCGGTAACTTTCAAGTTGTGGGTGGTTGAATGTACTTGTATAGCTTCATTCAATTCCCATTGATCATTCCCCTTAATTCTTTTCCTTCTGAATCCTTCAACTGTACAGCTCCTCCGTTTGTGACAATCTTGACCTCATATGGTCCCAACCAATGCATTCTGAACTTTCCTGGATGTTAAAAAAACTTATTGTCATATAGTAGGAATAGGTATCCTTCCTTGAAATTTTTTATCTTGATATGTCGGTCATGCCAAGCTTTGTCCCTTGATTTCTGTACTTCTTGGTGAAAGCATGCTAGAATTTTATCTTCTTCCATCCTCTTCAGCTGACTTAACCTTTCTTGTACTGTGCCTCACTTTGTCATGTTTATAATTGTTGCGACACACAGATTTGGTACCAAGAATTATAATGGCACCACTACTTCTTGTCCATACACCAATCTAAATGGTGTCTTCCCTGTTAGCTTCTTACAGGTAGTTCTATATGCCCATAATACTGCTGGTATATTTGAATCCAAGTCGTCCCTATTGACATTGCAAATCTTGGTTAGGGCATTCTCTAGAATCTTGTTGAAGGATTCCACTATTCCATTTTCTTGAGGATGGTATGGCGTACTTTTCTGATGGTAGATCTCTAATTCTTCAGTCAGAGCTCTGATAGTAATTTTGATAAAGTGAGTGCCTTGGTCACTCATCAGAATCCTTGGGCATCCAAATCTAGTGAGCACATGCTCAAACAGGAAGTGTGTTGCTGTCTCTGCACTACAATATTTAACTAGTGCTTCCTCTACCCATCTTGAGAGGATATCTATCGTAGTGATGATTTATCGCGAGCCTGATCTTCTTGTGGGTGGGTGAATTAGCCCAACAAAATTGATAGCCCATTTGTCAAACACTTGTAGCGTTATTTGTGGGTGTAAGGGCATCTCATCCCATCTGTTTGGTTTTCCAACCCTATGACAAACATCGCATTGTTGACAGTATTCCTTTGAATCTCGATGAATAGTTGACGACCATAGTCCTGTGCGTAGTACCTTCTACACGATAGATTTTCCTGCACAGTGTCCTCCCTCTATTCCTTCATGGGCTTCTGCTAATATCCCAGGCCTTTCATGTTCTAGCGCGCACCTTCTCAAGATTTTGTTTTCCCCCGTTTTATATAAGTGCCTTGTGATCAACTGGTAGTCAGATGCTTGGACAACCAGATTCTTCCTCTATGCGGTGTTAAATTCTTGTGGCACAGTCCCTGTACTTAAATACTCAATAATGTCAGCAAAATAATCATCTGTGACATGGGCTGAAAATGACTGCGCGTCAGGGAAGATATCCTCTAAGTTTGTAGGCTCCTTTCCATTGGTGACCCTTGACAAGTGATGAAGTCCTGCGGTCAGCTTCCCTAGTTTAACTATGACTTCAATGTCAAATTATTGAAACAACAGTAACCATCAACAAATTCTTCCCACCCAACACTGGCTTGTTGACTAGGTACTTAAGGGTTGAATGATCTGTGAACATCTTAAAATGTTTTCCAAGTAGGTTGAAGTGCATACACCATTACTAGACCTTCTCGCTCTATAGTGTTGTAGTTATACTTGTAGTTTGATAGTTTTCTTCTTGCAAATGTTATGGGATGGACCAACTCCCCTGCTCCTGGTTGTGCCAGAATATCTCCCAGGGCTATGGCTGATGCATCTACATGCACAT
Organism: Picea engelmannii; assembly: GCA_009831015.1. Taxonomy (NCBI): domain Eukaryota; kingdom Viridiplantae; phylum Streptophyta; class Pinopsida; order Pinales; family Pinaceae; genus Picea; species Picea engelmannii. Next base: position 111,200 of record ML790990.1, on the reverse strand, counting down.
GGAATGTATTCTCCCAATATGGAAAGACTAAGATGGGTGGTGTGACCATCTTCTCCTTCAAGGTGTCCAATCCCTGCTGACAACTCTCATTCCACTAAAATTTAGTATCCTTCTTGAGCAATTTCTCCATCAACGCAATGATTTCCGCATACTCCTTGATAAATTTTCTGTAATATTCTGTATGTCCCAATGTGGCTCTCAGCCGACACACTGATTTTGGTGGTGGTAAGTTCACAATTACTGCAATATTTGCAGGATCCATGATCAATCCTTGTTTGCATATTATGTGACCCAATAGAATTCTGAAGGGTGTTCCAAATATACATTCCTTAATGTTCAAGGATATTTGGCATTTCTTTCATCTTTATAACATCATCCTCAACACTTCTACATGATCCTTCAATAGGCTGTACACCGTCCAATCATCCAAATATACCTCTAGAAACTGATGGATGAATTATTTGAAGGCAACAATGACTACTCTGGAGAAAATTGCTGGTGCATTTTTCAGTCGAAAAGGCATGACTGTGTACTGGTAGGATCCCCATTTTGTTGCAAAGGTAGTCTTGTATCGATCTTCTGGTTCTATCTTGATTTTGTGGTAGCCTGAGAATTCATAAGTGAATGAGTATGCTTCTTGGCCTCCCGCATTTTCTAGGACTTCATCTGTAAAGGGTGTAGGGAAGGGGTCATGTAGGCAAGCATCATTGCGTTGTCTCAGATCTACACAGATTATTATGCCTCCTTTCTTTTTCTCCTGAATTACCATGGGGCTTATCCATTATGATTCTTCTACTGGCTCTATGATTCCTTCTTCCAACATTCTATCGATTTCTGCTCTTACTTTCTGCTTGTAGATGGGGTTCAATTTGTAAGGTTTCTATCTCATAGGTCTTGCCTCTGGTTTGAGAGGAATCTTCATCTCTCCAAGTTCTCCTGCAATACCCTTCATTTCTATAAATTTCATTGGGAATAGGTCACTGTACTCGCATAATAATTTTGTTATCATGTCCATTGTTTGCTCGTCCCAGTAGTCTCCAATGCTGGCCATTTTTGGATTCTCAACTGTCCCAATGTTGAATTTCTTCACCTTGATTGGCACAACAATTACTTTTGATTCTAAAGGTGGACCTTTCACTTCTCTTTCGCCTTCAACTTCCTCAATTTGAATATCCCATGGATCGTCTTCATCGGGTACTTCTTCCTGCACATGGTAGCATGACAACAATTCTTTCATTGTCTGTCTATTCTATTGTTGTTCTTTTTTTATGAGTTCAAATTTTGTTTCCTTAATGAATATCACCCCTATTATTTGTTTAAGGGCTATGTCTATGTTGGTTTTCTCATGATCAAATGAGAAAGTGACTGTAAAGTTCTGTTGTAGTACTGGCCAACTCATAGTTTCTCTACACAGTTCCTGGTCCGTATACTAGTTTGTTGGGATGCCCTCTAATGTGTGTATGAAATGATGAGGCCATTCATCTGGGGGTGTCATTTTCCACAATGCTATGCACTTCTCCAAGTGTTCTACTGGTGCCCCTTGTCCATAATATTTCTGCTACTAGTTGCTTCTTTGTTATGTGCCAAACCTAATGCGCAATAACTACTTACATTGGTACTAGTGCTTGATTATTTCTTTGTGTGTGCCCCACCATATTGCAGGTGTAGCCTTAAGTGCGACATCGATATCTAACAATATCTGACTTTCTAATAATTTGTCCCCATGTCTTGTTAGGATTTCTTCCAAGTCATTGATTCCATGGAAACTTGGAGGTTCTTTGACTTCTGCCCCAACCCACCTTACTACGCGATCTATTCATGTGCATATTCTGGTTGACACCTCATGTAGGCACTGCTACCAATTATCTAGACCGGTGTTTGAATCAGAAGCACATGATGTGATACTTCTCCAACTAAGTACACCATCGACAATTGGATTAATGTAATATTTGGTGCGCACGGTGGTCCAGTACAGCTGGTTAATTTCTTCCAGGTCTAGACATGTTGGTTCCACAAATATTTTGGCTTTTGATGGATCTAGGGGCGCAATAAACCTGTATTCGCCTAACTCAAATGTCATCTTCCTAGTCTTCAAGTTGATTATCGCCTGGTTGTCAAACGCCCAATCCAATCCCAGTAATGCTGGATATGGTGTTGTGTTGTCCATGATTTCGATCACTTCGAAGTCTTCCTTAGTGCGCACTCCATCCAGATATATTGTCACTCCTTTCAAACTCCCTATTGGTAGAAATATGTGTTGGTTTGATAACTTTAGTTGGACTAGTGAGTAGCTTAAGGTGGGTTCTCCCATGCATTTCCATGTCTTTTTGGGTAATACATTCACTTCAGATCCCGGATCTAATATCACATGCTCATGTTAAAATCTTCGATGTTGGCATTCAATCTAAACTCTCTAATGGTTCTCCTTCTGGCATGGAGGTGATTTACTATCCTCTGTTCTAACTTTCCCTCAGATTTTGTGGTACATTTATCTAACAGATTCTGTAATATTATAATAGATGATGGATCCTTAAATAATTGAATACAGGATTGCAGGAAAGTTTTAATAAAACTTACTTGGTTTCCCAGGTGGACTTCATTGGTATGGTCCAATGCTGACAACATTTCATATGTTGGGGCATCTTGGGTATGCTGCATGGTAGATGTAGATGCAACATTCTTCTTGAGAAATGCTTGTCTGGCCTTATTAAAGGTCTCCTTCTCCTTTTTTGCATCAAATTGCTTGGCTGGCTAGGTATTTTTCTTAATTCATTGGTGTTGTACTGATTCATGTTTAGTTGCATCATCTCCTAGTTTAGCACCTCTGTGCATCACTATGTTGATGTTCTTGCCATCTTTTATAGCTTCTATAGAGATCCACTATACGTTCTGATTGTTTTGATTCTGTTTCTCCTGTATCTTCTCCAACAGTCTTGTGCAATCCTCTGTGTCAGGATCTGCTGCGCGCGACAATACATGCATGTCACACATGGTAGAGGGTATTCTCTTGCATAATGTCTTGGCTGTTGGAAGTTATGGCACACTAATGGACCTCTTCCATGTCCAAATCCTCCTCTGCCTCGTCCTCCTCCTCTGTACCCAACGCGATATCCGTAGGGTGTATTGTATTGAGGTACCCGATTATACTGCACATGGTTATACTGGGGCTGCGTAGTGTTATACTGCAGTTGTGTGTTGTTATACTACTGCAACACAATATTATACTACGGTGGTGCCTGATTAAATTTAGGTGAAGCTTTCCCTGTCATCATTTTGGCTTGCACCCTAGATGTGTCTGACGTCCTTTCCCTCATCAGATCCATGGTTTTGAAGTCTTTGTCATCGTGCCCTACTGACTTGAAAAAAGTGCAGTATGCATTCTTTGGTATTGTCTGGTATTTCTGCATCATAGGAAAATGATATGGATCATGCCCATGCATCTTGCAAATTTCACACCACAGTCCTCCCGTGAGCAATGGATTTGGCATCCTTGTTTCCATATGATGCGTGAATGTTGGACATTCGTTCTTATGGTGCCCTTCTATTCTACATGTGGTACACCACACAACTTCACGCTTGTCCTTACCCTTATTCTGTTTGAGTTGAAAGGTAAGATTCTTCAGATCCTCCTTCAACTCCTCTATAGCTGGATCTGTCTTGTGGTACTCATTCTCCTCCATTTGCAAGGCTACCTGCAGAGCCTCTGATTGAGATTGGAATTTTTGTTGTCTGAGTGGGTATTTCAGGTGTGGTAGCAAATAATTAACAAACATATGCCTATGTTGCATGTCAGTCATGGCATACCTCAATTTCCCATTTAGACGTTTAAATCACTGGTCAATTTCTCAAACAGATTCTCCTGGTTTCTATCGTATTTCTATCATCTCGTTCATGTATTGATCTTCTAAGATCGGCTTCTGGAACTCATTAACCAATAATTTCTTGATGTCTGTCAGTTTCCTTGTTGTCCCCATTGCATTGTTTACATCTAGACTCATGTACCAGTCTAGTGCGCGATCTCTTAGCATGATAGCTAGTTGTGCAAGTTTAGTGTCTTCATCAGTGATCTATTTTTCTTCCTAGATCTTTGCACAAATAAACAAGCATTTATCAGGGTCTTCTGCTGCCTCTCCTCGAAATTCTGGTAACTGAATAGTGGGATCATGTCTTTCCATAATGAATGTTGAATTGCAACCTCCGCGCGGTGTAGATCATTGACTAATGCTTCCTGAACTAGCTCCCCCATTTTTTGTTCCTTGTGTAGATGTACTTCTTGTTGTCTTCCTTCTCCAAAAATTCAGTTGTCTAAACAGTGGTGTTCTTCTTGGTGTGTTAGTCGCACATGTGTTTATGGGTTCCACACTGACATTAATATGGATAGGATTAATGCCTTCGATTCCCGCTCTTGGACCTCTCATCTTCCTCTCATATGTTGCGCGCAGGATTTCCTCAATATGCTCCATAGCCTGAAGATCCTCTACCTCCTCTTCATCACTTGCCAAGCCTTCCCTTGTGGCTACGTCTCTCTTCTTGGTGTTTACCTTGTATTGTTAGGGTACTCCATTGTGCATCCTTCCAGCTATCACCATGATAAACTTGATCTGGTATTCGTCCATCATGATTGGGTCCAATGCTTTCTCCTTCTTTTCTTTATCCCTTTCTCCTTCTATTTCTCCTTTTTCTGTCAGAGCTTCCCCCCTTCCCCCATGGACGCATGGAAGTTTAGTTGTCTGAATCCATTGTCATTACACCTTTGTTATAGAGAAATATCTTAATAAAAGTATACATCAATCTAATATACCTTATTTTATCACATGAAGTTGTAAAGGATCACATGTAGTTGTTATGGGTCATTCATCCTTATATTTTTGAAGTGTTCAGGGAAATATTATATTTTCACCTACTGGAGGCATTTACAGACTCATAGTCCATCTACTAAGACTTTTTGTGTTTTTGAGGATTCATTGAATAACAATGTAAAAAATAGAAAAGGCACTACGAAATCACCTATCCATACATAGAAAAGGTGCTATGGAATCTGCAGAGCATTTTTATAGGAGGGCGCTACGGAATTTCCTATAGCGTCTATTGTTACAAATTTGATCATAAAACAAAAACGACAAAGTGGGTTTCTATGAAATTTTTTGTGGAGTAATATGATATCCATGTTGACTTGCTGAACAAATTTCAGACTGACCCAGTTTGGAATTTGAGAAAAAAAAATTAAAACACCAGTGCATTGCAAAATGTACTGCAAATTCTCTGTTTTGCATAGTTGATTGGATATTTGCCTTGTTGGGAGGTTGCCACTTGTCAAGGAGGGTTCAAATGAATTCTAATGGATCAGTTGGATGTAAAGGGACACCTGCACTTAATTTTTAGCTCCATTAAATACCTCATGTAGTGAGTTGGAAACAATTCATTAAAGACTTCCAACAACTTCCTAAAAATTAGCAGTTTGTTGGATTTTTGTTTCCTTGACTATTGCCACCTAGCTCCAAGGCCTAGAATCCAATGGAAGAGATGGGATTAGACCTCCTAAAGATATTAGGATGGTTTTTATATTTAATAGAGGATGGAGCTCTTGGAGAAGGGTTTGAATGAGCTAGGGGGAAGGGGGCTTTTGACCCAGAGAAATTCAGAGTGTTGTCATTGTGTTCTTTTTCCTTTCTCTGTGTCTTTTCAGACTTGTGATTCCTTATCAATGGAGATCAGTTTTTATTTATCATTTTTTTCTTTCTTTGTGCACTAATATAAATGAGTGATTGATTTATGCTTGTTCTTATTCATACAATGGTTGAGTGATGGTCTTTGTTCTTTACATTTGTGATCTAGAAATCGTTAATACATATATTTTTACCGTGAGATAACTAGTTTAAAGTGATGGACGTATCTCTAACATGTTCAAATAACAATTTTATTTTTCTCATTCATTTATCAAGCTTGTTTTCTGATATGAAGTTGCTAAGGCCACTTTTGCTGAAGGATATAGTTGGGAATGTGTACAATAGATGAATTTGATTGACCTTATGGTCAAATCCCTGTGACTTTAAAGCTTATTTTTCAAGATTAAAGTTGAATCATTTACATGTTACCAAGCTCACTTGATTACATTCTAGGGTGATTCTTGGAGTGATAACACCTTCCTCAAGGGACGCATAGAAATTCTTGCTTTGTTGCGATGTACGACTTCGTGATATCTACTCAAATTCTGTTATAAAGCCTGCTACAATACTGTTGAGCCAAAAATATACTGTGTGGGTGAATTTGTTATTCACCTGCTGTAACTGCGTGATCTGAACTGAGGTCCACTCTAATTGTCGGATCCAATTTGTTGCGTGGTTTTCTTTCAACCTCAAGATCCACTCCTGCAATAAGTGTGGAAAATCACAGAAAAATACTTCATGCAGATCAGTAAACACATATTTCTCAAGATATTTGTGTGGTGTTACTCTAGGGTTTTTGTTTCCTGCTGCGCAAACTCTAGCTCCTTTGTTTTCAACCATCTCTCTATTTCCTCTTTCGTGGGTTTCCAAGGTACAAACATTCCCTTCTATATTTTCATTCCTTTTGACACTTTGGTCCCAGATATTACATTCTTTTAACAGTTTTTCAACAGATCAAACATTATTTTAACAGATCCTCAATAGATCTCATCCACTCAATCCTATGTTATTCCAGTCGGAAATATAACCATTTGTTGGTTTATTATATTAATTATATCTTTAACATGATTTGACCTAGGTTCAGGTCTACTAGGGATCCAACAAATCCTATAAAACTATTGGCCCTCCTGGTAAACCAGAAGGCAACGCAACACACAGAGTGCACTGCGCAGTCTCACCCAAGATAGTCTTAATGGGTGACTACAATACTCAAGTGCTTGCAGTCCAGGACTGAATGTGGATGTGTGAATTACATGCTGTGAATTCTATCTAATTATTAAAGAAATATACTGCCATTCTCATTCATGCATGTAATGTAATATGATCCATTAATTCATTCATACACCATTCTAACATCAACTCATAGATAGTAGAAGAGATAAAAACATTCAATAACATAACACAGGTTTTAGCATGGTTCACCCCCTCCTGGGCTACAACCACAAAGATCTGGCTCTCAAGCTCTTTTATTATGGTGGTTCCAAAACTACAATGCCACACAATTTACAACTCGTCCTCAGTCGGGTCGAGATCTATTATGAGGCAAACTAGATCACAACAGGCTCCTCAGCATGTGATCTAACTCTCAAGATCTACCCTTCTGACTCCCTACAACTCCGCATATTACAATATTGAATCACATTACAATAGTGTTACAGACTAGTTACTCCTTCTCACGCGAGTAACACTCCATAAAAATAAAGAGCCCCCCTTAGACCACCTATGTATCTATTTATATGTATTTTTGGCTCATCAGTCGTTACATTCTCTTACCAAAACCCTAACCTAGTTAGGTCTTCTTGCATGCTAGCCTTGCATGCTTTTATCCTTTGCATGCACGTTTTCCTTTCATCCACTGCTTTTCCTGCCAACTGTCTTTCTTTCCCATCTTCTTGCATGCATGTCTCACATGCCTTTCTGCCAACTGTTGTTCCTCCACGTCATGCCTTTTCCCCAAAATGTGCTTGTGCCCAACACATGTACCCTTATTTTCCATAAATATACTTTCCATATATCATATCACACATTTAGGTAACAAAACGTGAGTGGAGTTCACTCTTGAATCAATAGTGATTTCAAAGATTTTTGATGGATCAAAGGTTGCAGTTAGGGTAGCAGTCACTAGTCCATGTTGTATGATTTTTCCAATTTCATTCCTAAATACCATTCTGATGTACTAATAACACATTTTAATGGAGTTATAAAATTATGGTATGAGATATTTGGTCACCTCAATTACTTGTACTTGCAACAACTTAGCAAGCAGGGTATGGTGATAGTTTGCCAGACATAAAATTTTCTAATGGAGTTTGTCAGGGATGCATACTTGGAAAACATCCAAAAGATAAATTTGAGAAGGGTAAGGCATCAAGGGCCACTTCACCCCTTGAGATTTTTCATGGTGACATCATGGGCCCATTCCCTCACCCATCCATGAGCAAGGCCAAGTATGTGTTGACCTTTATTGATAATTAGTCAAGGTACACTTGGGTGTATTTTCTCAAGCACAAATATGAAGTTTTTGAATATCTCAAAGACTTCAAAGCATTTGCAGAGAATAATTTATGGAAGGAGATCAAGATCCTATGTATAGATAATAAGGGGGAGTATGTGAACAAATATGCCCAACATCTATGTGTAGAAGCATGTATTGATATGCAACATATAGTTTTGTATACTCCACAACAAAATGGAGTTGATGAGCAGAAGAATATATTTTTGAAGGAGATGTCCAATTGCATGCTACATTCCAAATCTATTTCTCCCAAGCTATGGGATGAAGCTATTAATTATGCACCCTATATAAAAAATAGAGTGCTTTATAAATATTTGAAGGGAGTCACCCCATTCGAGGCTTGGAGTGGTAAGAAACTAGAAGTCACTCACTTTTAGGTATTTGGATCTCCTGCATGGGAACACATACCTTCATAGAAAAGGAAGGATTTGGAGGACACATCAAAGTGCACACCACTCTTATTGTAGAATATTAATTTTCACCCCACTCTCTTTCTCATCCAAGTGCACCTTGGATATCTTGTGATTCTTTGGTATGGAATAATACAAGACAATTGGTACTCTTATTGCTTCCAAAATGACGTTTTAAGCCTAGGTCCCTTCACCCTTGTCTAATACATGTATTTATAGATATGTAGTTGTCACTTTACTTTATCTTACTCATATTCATCTAGATATCTTCTTTATAGTCAATATGTGTACCCATTACATGTAGGAGCATTATGAGAGTCATTGGTAGGATATTAAGTACATTCTTTGTTATCTTAGGGGCACCGTTCACATGGTCATTCTCTACTCAATGGGAACTAGCATCCATATTCTTGACTTCTTGGATGCCATTTGGGTGGTTGATCTTGATGAGTAGTTTTCCACTTCAAGGTATTTGTTCTCTCTTGGTTCTAGACCAATTTTTTAGTGTTTCAATAATCAACAAGGGATGAGACTCTCCTCCATCAAAGTTAAATATGACATTGTATGTCATGCTAGGAAGCATCTTTCCTGGATGTGGATGTTCCTTGGTGAGATAAATATTGCTTAAAATCATTATTTAGTCATATTTTTTGGCAATCAATGCACTATTTAGCTTATTTTCAATCCAATGAATCATCGAAAGTACAAACACATTGATATTTGTATGCATTACATTTGGCAACTCCATGCTTAACTTGTGCCAATCTGTATTCCTTTTGCAGATCAACTTTCAAGTATATTCACCAAAAATCTTTCGAAGCCCACCTTTACTTGTTTATGGAAATGTATCGATATATGTGATCTACCATTAAGGGGGGAAACATGATGTATTGTAATATCATCTCACGTGGATCCATGTTTATATTAAAAGCGAGTATTGAGAATGTGTGTAATCTTCACTTGTGGCCACATGCCAAGATGACCTTTCGGTAGTTGTGGGTTGTTACACCCATTATTGCACTTTATGATATGGATATTTAATTACAATATTGTCAATTTTTGTTTGTATGTGAAAATCAATGTGGGAAAAATATTGTCATAGGGTGTCACTTGCTTTCCTATTATTATGGTTAGTTGATATGTTATCTTTAGCAAATTTTATTGTTGTAACAAGTTGAGATTTTATCTCCAAACTTGTTGATATACCTACCTACTATGAAAATCATGTTATATTTTGATGTAAAATCTATTTCAACATATGATTTCTAAATGAAAAGTAATTAGAAATTTTTCATTCACACTTTGGAGTATAACTCTTATCTTGATCATTTTTTATCCACATCCTTGGTATTAGAACATTTTGATCCAAACTGGGTTTGACTATCTAAGTTTCGTTTCTCTTTTTTATCCATTTGGATTTTGGTTTTAGGGATTTTGGTTTCAAGTAGTTTTGATTTTATTTCAAATCTAGCTTTCAAAGGATGTGCTACACAAAGCTGAGGAATTTTTCACTATAAAAGTTGGTAAAACCAAATCTAACAATAATAGAAACCACATTTATCTCCATATTTGATGTTGAGTATGTGTTATATTATTTGCATGAACAAACCTAGTGTCTTCATTGAGTAGGGGGGTCATAGTGGGGCAAGATCCCCCCTGCGTGGGGGTTCGGAGGTAGCACCCCATAATCTTTTTTTTTTTTGGCAATTTTTGCATTCGTTTTTAACGGTTTTTCGAAAACATAGTTTTCGTCGACGATTTTCTAATTTTCGTTAAGGAATTAGGGTTCTTGACTAATATGGGTCAATGGATTAGGGGTTTTGGATGCCGCATGATCATATATATATATTGTACTGTAAAGAATGAAGAAGATGATTGTTGGTTGTGGAGAATGATTATTTTCCTGATTCAAAGGTCTTGTTTCAGTCATTTTTGGATCACATTTCCTAACGGAGGGGCGGTGACAATATTTTGGAGCCCCCCCCTAGTGGGATTCAGGGGCAACGCCCCCAAAGAGAAATTTTTGGGAAAATTTCCTTGTAAAATATTGTAATTTCATAGTCAATTGGGATCGTTCATTATAAGGTCGTAGATACAATGAAAAAAGTTATGTTAGGGTTTTTTTCCCAAGATGGCAACCCATTTTTGTATGAGGGCATTGTGTTGTGGCTATGTATGTGAGGGAATATGGCATTCTAAGAGAGAATATAGTGAGAAAAGAAGAGGAAGTTCCAACATGTATGTTGTAGGTTGTATCCCTTCATTTGTTGGATAATAATAAAGGAAGGACTGGCAATTTATCTGGTGGATGTAGCCCACATTGGGTGAACCAGGTATATCTATGTCTCTATTGTATTGTGTATCTTTTGTGTTTTATTTCCACATTTGTTTTATTTTATTGCTCTGCGATCCTTTTTTTTCTAACAATGATGAATACAAATAATTAGAGGTGCGGATCTAAACAAGTTGTTTTTTTACCAGTTTGGGTTTCTAGGGTAAAATCTATGTGTAATGTGTGTGCCATTCTATCTTTTCTATTTTTATTAAGAATCCATTTGTAGTAATTTATTGTACAAGGTTAAAATCTACATATTGTATCAGAGCAGTTATTGGCTTCAAGGAGACACCTTTATGGTTAGGGGTTTGGCTTGAGTTTGTGATAAAACTTGTTACAATGGGATATTTGCACTATCAATTCTTCAGGTGAAAAGAAATGGAGAGAAGTTAAAAAATAGATATTGAGATGAGGAGATGAGGTAGAAGGACAAAGAACATATGCATTATTTGCAAGATGACACTCCCAAGAAAGAAATAGATCTAAGTCCTCAAGTGGGAGATCTAAATCCAAGGGAATGTCTAAATCTCCGAGAAAAATTATAATAGTATGCTAGAGATGTGGAAAAGAAGGGCACTACAAGAAACAATTTAGATCCAAAAGTGTTGACAGAGGGAAGGGATCTGATAATGCCCCTTATACACAAGAAAAAACCTCCATAGATGAAGGAGGATATGTGTACTTTAATTCTTCAAACATGCATGCATATCATGAGGCATGGATGGTCGATTCAAGTGCATCCTTTCATATGACTCCTCACAGGGAGTGGTTTTTGCAAATATGAATGGTATGATGGAGGTAATGTTTTCCTAAGTGATGACTAGACAACCAAAATCATAGGATGAGGCAGAGTCAAGTTGAAGCTCATGGATGGAAGGATTAGAACACTCTCTAGTGTTCTACACATCCCAAGGTTGGCCATACATTTGATTTCTATAAGAAAAATGGATTATGTAGGGGTAAAAACATTGTTTGAGAAAGAAACCCGTAGGATGGTTCGATGGGAAATGGTGTTTTTGAAGGGAGTTCGTATTGGAACCTTGCATAAGCTACTAGGAAGCATTATTAGTGATGGGTGCAACAATTATGTTGCTCCTGAGATTAGAGTTGAAGAAGAAAAAACTCCTATAGACTCTAGAGAATGTTGTTTGTTGTAGCTTCAAGAGGTATTCCCACAAGATGCCAAGGTGTTAGGCATGTGGGAATCTTTATTTTCATTAGTTTAGCCTTTCATTTCAATGAAATTGGCCCTGGAATAAGGCTAAGGCCTCATGGGAAAGTTGATTGGATTTGTGGGCTTGCGATGGGGTGTCACACCCACAAAGAGGAATAAAATATTCTAATTAATTGTTGAGTTTAGAAGGGGTGCTTAAACTCACTGTTTGGACTTTTATATAAAGGAGAAATTTCATTGTGACATTTGTTGATTGTGGAAGAATGGAGTTAGCATAAGTGAGTTTGCACTTGTGCTAAGTGACTTGGTATTTTTAGCAAAGGGAAATTATGCATGATGGAAAATCTATCCTAGGGTTGAGGACTCTCTATTTTTATTCTTGGAAGGGAAAAACACACCGCACATGTGGGAGAGAGAGGCAACCACAGAAGGAAGAAATTGTACAATTGGAAAAAGTCGTACAGAAGGGTCTGTATAGGTTTTTGTGCATGTACACGGGTTTCAATGGGAACAGTCACATACATATGCACGTTGCAATGAGAACAGTCGTGTACACATGTGGGGTTCAGTGGGAACAATTGCATACATCTCTTCATATATTCTTGGGCAAGTGCAGGTCCATACAAGGCTGACAGGTGATGTTAGCAGGTCATACAAGTGGTCTGCAACAGATTTGTGGGAAGAATATATTTCCATGATATTTGTTGAGGTTTGGTTTTTCTCATTTGTATGGTTATTGGAGGATAATGTTGCCCTCATAGTTTGGTGATATTTGCATTGGATGAGAGGACAAGGTTGTCCTCATATTTGGTGATATTATACTAGTTTGGAGGGATAGTTTTTCCCTCAGAATCTTTGAAGTTAACAATATTACAAAACATAAATTTTGTCTCATATGTGTTGATGATTCATCTCTGATCTTTTGTGTTTCTACTGCATATAATTTCAGTTAATAATTTTCAGTGTAAATTGATAACAACTAGGGTTTTATTATTAGATCACTAGGAAGCAATTTTTAGACCTAAAAATTAGCCACATAGAGTTTCATGTGAAAATTGACAAAGAAAGTACGATGTTGTGGCATCAAAGACTGGGAAATATGGGAGGGAAGGGACTTCAATTACTACACGGTACATGTATGGTTGAAGGTATGTCTAACTTCTCTATAGATTTTGATTTATGTGAACATTGCGTATATGGGAAGCATAATCGAGTAAGATTCCCCTCTAGTGCAATGAGGGTAGAGGGAATTTTACAATTGGTGAACAATGATGTGTTTGGAACTGTGTCGGTTCCATAACTGGAAAAATATTTGTACTATGTCTCATTTATAGACAACTTCTCAAGGAATGTATGGATTTATTTCCTCAAGAAGAAATATGAAGTCTTTGACATATTTAACGAGTTTAAGACTCATGTGGAGAATCAGATAGAGAAAAGAATTAAGGTGTTTAGGACAAATAATGGTGGAGAATTATGCGAAAATGAATTTGAGGAATTATGTAAGAAGTGAGGTATAGCAAGGAACAAGAACACACTTCACAAAAATGGAGTTGCAGAAAGGATGAACATGATGTTGATTGAAAAACAACGGAGCATGCTTAGTGGTGTCCGGTTACGATAGGAATTCTTGGCAAAGGCAATGGGTAATGCATGTTATCTAGTCAATTGATCACCCTCATTAGTATTGGATGAAAATATTCCACAAAAGGTATGGACTGGTGAGAAACCCTCTCTCACAAATCTGACGGTATTTGGTTGTGATTCCTATGTTCATGCTCCAAAGGAAAATATGAGTAAGCTAGATAAAAATGTTGAAAAGTGTATCTTTATTGGGTATAAATATGGTATGAAAGGTTATAATATTTGGAACCCATAAAATAAGAAGGTAATGTATAATCGAGATGTGGTATTTAGAGAAATAAAAGATGTTGTCAAATAGGAAGTCCTACCAAGGGAGGAAGAACCAGAGAAAATATAGTTCGAGTTAAACGATAATGAATTATACTCTACATAAGAGCAAGAAATAGAAGAAGAAGATCCTCGTACTCCAGTATTGAGGATATAGGTTTGGGAAAGAAGGAAACCGAAAAGGTATGCTCCACCTGATTTCCATTCAAATTTTGTTTTGTCTATTATTCATGTTGATCCTAGAACTATTAGGGAGGTAGTGGATTTAGAGGATGGAAATCTATGGGAAAAGGCCATGGTTGAAGAAATGGTAGCCTTGGACAAGAATGAGGATTGGGATTTAGTGGAGTTGTCGACTGGAAGAAATCTCATTGGTAGAAAATGGGTATTTAAGAAGAATTTGAATGTTGAAGGTACAAGTGGAGAAATACAAAGCTCAGTTAGTAGCAAAAGATTATTTCCAGGTAGAGGGAATTGAATTTGATGAAATTTTTTCTCCCATTTCCTAGCTAACTTCTATTATGTTTCTTTTATCTATTTCTACTTCTTTTGATTTTGAATTAGAATATATGGATGTGAACAAAACATTCCTACATGGGGATCTAGAAGAAGAAATATACATGAAGCATCCAAAATGATTTTCTATGAAGGGAAAGAAAGAGATGATATGCAAGATGAAAACGTCCCTATATGGGTTAAAGCAATTGCCAAGGATGTGGTATAAAAAAATTGATACTTATATGTTGGGACTTAGCTTCACAAGGAGCAAAGTGGATCATTGTATGTATTTCAAATTAATCAATGATCATGTTATTTATTTGGTATTGTATGTGGATGATATGTTGTGCATATGAAATGATAAGGAGATTATCCATGATGTGAAAACTCAATTATAATCTAAATTTGACATGAAGGATCTTGGTGCTGCAAATTTCATTTTGGGCATGGAAATTAAAAGAGATCGAGAAAACATGAAACTTTGGTTAAATTAGAGGAAATATGTTGAGATAATATTGCAGATATTTAATATGAAGGAATGTAAACTAGTCAGGGTTCCTATTCTTGTATGTGTAAAGTTATATGTGGATGAATGCCCAAAGACACATGAAGAGGAAGAGGAAATGTCTTGTGTTCCATATGATAGTGCAGTTGGTAGCTTTATGTATGCAATGGTATGTACTAAATACGACATTACAAATGCAGTGGGAGTTTTGAGCAAGTATATGTCAAAACCAAGGAAGGAACATTATACAATACTAAAGAGGGTTTTCAGGTATTTGTCTGGCACTACTAGTTATTGATTGTGCTACCAAGGAAGACCAGGATTGGAAAAAGTGTTGGACATAAATGGGTTTGTTAATGTAGATTGGGCTGGAGATATGGATCACAAAATATCTAAGAGTGGGTATATGTTTAACCTATTTGGAGGAGCAATCAATTGGATAAGCAAAATATAGGTTGTAGTGGCACTCTCAACTACAAAAGATGAATACATGGAAGCCACTCATGCAAGAAAGGAAGCACTATGGTTACAAAGATTTTGTTGAGGTATTGGGTTCATACAACAAGTTGTAAAAGATATATTGTGATAGTTAGAGTGCAATATTCCTGATGAAGAAACCAACTTATCATTCAAAGACAAAGCATATTGATGTTCAATATCACTTTATGATAGACATGGTTGAAGACAAGAAGGTGTTTCTAATGAAGGTGGACACTTTGAAGAATGTTAAAAATTCATTGAAAAAGTCTATGAGCACCAAGAAGTTCTCCCTGGTGTAGAGAAACAATAAGCATTGTTGCCTTGGATTGTTGACTATGTAATCATGTAACCCCCTGTATGCAAACAAAACAACAAGTGGGAGAATGTTAGGTATGTGTTATATTATTTACATAACAAAACCTAGTGTTTTCATTGTGTTGGGTGTGCGAGGGGGTTCACAGGAGGGCGGGATCCCCATTACATGTGGGTTCAGAGGAAACACCCTCGAAAAATTTATTTTCAATGGTTTTTGCACCGTTTTTAGTAGTTTTTTGGCACATGGTTTTCACTGTTGAATTTCTAATTATGGTTAAGGAATTAGGGTTGTTGACTAATTTGAGTCAATGTATTAGGGTATTTGGATGTCACGGGATCATATATATATTTTATTGGAAACAATGAAGAAGATGATAAATAAAAATAATTAGAGGTGCAACTACAAACAAGTTTTTGGTTTTTCCGGTTTAGGTTTCTAGGGTAAAATCTCTATGTAATGTGTGTGTGCGTGTTCCATTGTATCTTTTATGTTTTTATTAAGAATCCATTTGCAACAATTTATTGTACGAGGTTAAAATATACAGTTGAGAGCTATTGTTGTTAACTCTATTGATTGGTAGCATCCTTCAATGGACCAATAAGCACATGAATATTAGCTAAGTATTGACGGTGCTTTGTAAGAGTAATATATAAGTAGTGGGCATGACCATTGCTTCCAGAATTAGATGTATGCTTTAATAGATTTGTGTATGCTCCATTATTTTATCTCACTAGCTAAAGAGATTAGCTATTTTTTAATTTTATGGATATCATATAGACTACAATTGTACTCATATTTTTCCACATACCCTTGTAACAATTTGATAAAATGAAGAAGTTGGAAAATTTTATTTTCAATTTGTGATTTGACTCAAGAAATCTATTTCAAGTGATTTTATTTAAGATTAATCTATCTATATTTATCCTTCTCATGAAATCATATGATTCATTAGCTCGTCTAGGCATTGATCATGGAAGCTCTATAGTTTAACTCGATGATTTCCCCATCCTTTGTATGCAGTGATGGTGATGTGTGGCATGAACAATAGAATTGTAGCCCATTCAACAAATCTACAATTTGATTTGGAAGTTATATGACATGGGTTTCATAAGAGTTCAATTCTGATATCCCTCCTCACCCAAATTCAATGCTCAATTTGTAGACATATGACATATATTACAAAATTATTCTAAAAAATATACAATCATGCTTTCCATGTTTAGATTATTGTACCTATACTTTGGTTTATCAAATCACTCTAGTTCCACTCTATATTATCCTACATATCATATATTATTTTATTAATTGTTACAAAGGATGCTCATAGAACATGCATCCACCACTACTCACTATTGACAGTGTTGTCATAAGATTTTTTTGAAAAACTAGTCAAAAAGGGGAAGGCATTGCATGAAGTCATCCATATAATTGCACAATGAATCCTTTTATCCTTGGCATGTGAGTCATTATAATGTTCTCAAGTGTGTATCCTTTGGTCAAATACCAAACTTCATGAATACAAAAGAGGGTATAACAATTGTGTCAATGGATATTTTCCTCTACATCGAAGACGATGACTACATGAGGCATGGCTAATACATTTACACTTGCTAAAAGGATAAAATAACTTGCCAACATTCTTTCCTCATTAGTCAATTAATGATATTTTTTTAGAAAGTAATCTCCTTGACATTTCAAATGTGAGGTGCCCATATGCAATGGATCTCATGATCTAGAATTGTTCAAAAACTAGATCCTTGACCTAGACAAATGGTTTGATTATAATCGGATTCCTAAAGATGATAAGCTTCCATTCACCAAGTTGAATACAACAAGTCTTTCCAAACTATTGGTTGCAAAATGTGTGGTAAATCAAAATCTAATCATTATTTGGACTAGGCTTATGGAAGTCTTTAGTCTTTTGTTCTACCCTTTTAGCTATAAGCGAGATATGAGGATCAAGTTGCTTTGTCCATGTCAAGGAATCAAAATGCCTATGAAATACTAGTTCCACTAGTGCAACTAGTTGCAAATTGTTCTTAACATCATTAATCCAATTGACAAACTTGTCCTCAAGTTTAAAAGTGGATTGTAGGAACATTTGTATCATGAGTTGAAGTACATGGAAATAACCATCATCGTGATGCCATGTACAATGAATCATAGTTGGATAAAGAGACTTTCTTAGATAATTTCAAAATTCAACAGCATTCATCCTCCTTCAGAGTTTGCTAATCTGCACCTTTAAAGCCCACACCTTTAAATCCTGCACCTCCTACTACTACATGTTCATTATATTTTTTGCAACCTTCTTATTATCCTTATTCTTGTGCGTTTCGTCAATATTGTAAGAAACAAGGACATGATAAGTCCAAATGTTTCAAATTGAAGAAGAAAACTTTAATCTTCCAATATCCTAATGAGAAAGATGATGATTCTCCCATTGAAGTTTATCAAGAACACATGACCAATGAAGAGTTAAGGGAAATCAATAAATTCACCTTGTTGCAACACTCTATTTCTACAAAAGCTTGAGATAGTTTATTTATCACACATGCACATCTCATAGTCAAAAATCTATCACAAGAGAGTTTTATTGCCAAATCCATCATTGACAAGTTTCATTTGCTAATGGACCCTCATCCTCATCCTTATGCACTTGGATGGAAGGATAATGGTTTCTCTTCGTAGATCACACACACATGGACTTTCTCATTTTCTTGTGGTTCTAAATTTATGGATAAAGTCATTTGTGATGTGAACGATATGGATTGTTGTCGTATGTTTCTTGGCTCACCCTATCAATATGATTTGAAAGATAGTATAATGCATTAAAAAACACCAAAACACTACATAAAATATAACACCCAGTATCTTATCGAGTACACTCGAACTATCACATTAAGTTTTTCCTCTAGTTAGAAAACATTCTTTAACTTCTATTTGATAGAACAACACACAACAACATCATCTAGCCCTAGATTTGTAGTCTTAAGTTGGTTCAATAGTTTTGGAGGACTCATATACATACCCTCCTATTATTTTGCGTCCTTCAACATTTTGTTTTCTTTCTTGTGTCTCTCTTCATCAACCTAAGTTTCTTTCAAACAAAACCTCAAGAGGACAACCTATACACCTCAATGTTTCTCACTTGTTTCAAAGTTCTCTCCTCTCTTGGAAGTTACGTTTTGAAGGCCTCTTCTCATTGGTTCCAAAACCATATCGACGTCATTCACCTAAATGTTTCCTTTAGGTTCATAATGCTTTCCTCCATGATATTCTGAATTAGTTGGGAATCCACAATGTTGTCAACACTTACCATGGATCAATAATCTTAATCCATGATTCTACAAATCAAGTTCATGGCATGACGACTCAACAAGATTTCACTACTTCACTACTTCCTACCTTGTTTCTATGCAAGTTTAGCTTATGCAACATGATTGTTTAGTGTCAACTAAAGAAACATTTTCTCTTTGTCTTTAAAGGATTGGATGCCAATGCTCTTATCGTTTGGAGGAATGTTAGGGATACTTAATTATTCATATTTTTCATTATTTGTCTGCATGTGAAAATCAACATAGGACAAACAATGTCGTAGGGTGTCACGTGTTTTCCTATTATTATGGTTAGTTGGACGTTAGCTTTAACAAATTCTATTGTTCTAATATGTTAAGATTTTATATCCAAGATTGTTGAGATATGTGCTATGAAAAGAATGTTAGATTTTGATGAAAAATATATTTAAAAATATGATTTCTTAACGAAAATAATTCAAGTATTTTTCATTCACACTTCAATGTAGAGACTTTCTCTTGAGTGG
This sequence comes from Picea engelmannii, assembly GCA_009831015.1. Taxonomy (NCBI): domain Eukaryota; kingdom Viridiplantae; phylum Streptophyta; class Pinopsida; order Pinales; family Pinaceae; genus Picea; species Picea engelmannii. Next base: position 91,567 of record ML790990.1, on the reverse strand, counting down.
TTTCGATCCACATCTCTTTATCATATTTTATTGTGTTCTAGGGTAAGGTCAACCTAGTATCCTCCTTGGGACTAGTTCCTTAAACTTAGTGGAAAGGTATAAATACATCACATCCCTCATTTCTAATATAATTTCATTCGAGTGAACTCATTTATTCTTTTTCCTATGAGAACCTATACCTTTTCACTCTAAATTTGTTGACATTCTCTTGGTTATGGTTATAGTGTCTTTGAAAAGTCCTCTTATGATGTATGTTAAGTTCTTATATGAGGTTTTGTTAAATATATTATCTACCATCCCTTATGATATCAATACTTTATAAGTTTGTATAACAATGGAAAGGATCTTGTTGGTGCCTTTGAACTCCGGGGTGTGGTGTTTCTAAATGATTAAGTTGGAGCTGGAAAGAGTTTTTTTGCATTAATTAAAACTCTAAAATATCTTGAAATTGTTGTTGAAGCATGGATGTTTCTATAGCATGAGTGTAGAGGGATATGAAAAAACTATGTTGGGTGATAAATTTAACTCAACATGCTATCCTAGGTCATGTAGGCCCATATTCAACTAGGTTAGTAGAGTAAATAACTACAATCTCTCAAACAATTGAAAATCTTATTGTCTCTAAATTTAATGATTTAATTCATATTGGCATTGGATGTGAAAGGATGAACCTTAGTGACACTGTTTGGTGGATCTATTATAAGTTGTTTCTATAAAAAAAAAAATAGGATTATCTAAAATCAAAACACGATGTCTATCTCATCTCGGTGCTACTACAATGAAGCTTTAGAGATGCTCTTGGGGTTGCATGTGGGAACCATTGGGAAAACGAGTAGGGTTGTAACATCCCTATAGATAATTGAATATCAATGGGTAAACTTATATTTAAATTTTATTTAAATCTTATGATTTACACATCTACATTTAAATTCAAACGTGTAAAACATGTGATATGACAAATATGCCTGCAGTAAATTTTTATCTACAAAAACCTCTTAAGGGTATAATACCTTTCCATAGATTTTTAGATGTTAATACCATAGGATATAACTGTGCATACAATTCTTACCTCTTAAGTTACAAGTTCCAACCGTTACCTAGTTGCAGCAAATTCCATTCTTTAAACGATCGGATAAAAATCTCTGTACACATTAATTAGTATTCTTGCTAATTAATAAGCCACGATACAGTTTAAAATTTTGTGGTAATATTCTAGCTATGTAGAATGCAACGCTACAGGTCAAAACATGTGATAATAATCTCGTTCTTTATGATGCAATGAAATAGGTTATTACTGTGATAATGTTCACTGATAGTTTAACATGCTACGATATTACTTGGTTCCCATTGTAACAGTTGCACTATTCTCACGAAATAATTCTCTAATTGAAAAATTATTACATACAACACGGCCAACAATTTCACATTTTTTTTTTAAATATTCGTATGTCGTTTATCTAACCATCTATTAGAACATTTACTTAAATTAAAGTACCTTGGATGTGACATAACCAACGATATACCTCATTTTTGGTTGGGGTTACAAAACTATTTGAATTCTTACTACAAATCTAGGAAGAAAATTTAATCTTATATAAATGTTCCGACGGTAGTTCCACTTACTTACACAATTGCAGAATATAAATTTTTATTCTCCATTCGAATTCAATAACCATACAAGGATCTCTATCAAACAATTAACTAGCAAATTAAATACCATAACTAGAAGCCTTGTTGACAACGTCCACACCTTCACCTGCCAATCCCAAGACTTCACCGAAACCTCCCAGCCAATGCTAGGGGTAATCTTCTTCCCCCTTAGCCCCCCGAGCCACAAAAGGGTCACACACAGAAAACCAAATCTCAAGTAGCACAAGATTTCCCTCACAAGGAAGGGCGTCCACCTCTTGCACAATCTTGTATCCCAACTCACACAAGTAAACTCGTTAGTAGAAATTTTAACAACATTGCATTCATCTAGCAATAGGGTACCTCTCCTTCTTCCTCACCCTTTTAATTTTCTCTCACACTCCTCAATTAGTTCCTAGATTTTCTCCTAGTTGTCCCTTAGTTCCCCAATTTCTCTTTTATTGTGTCTCCTAACTAATTCACAGTTGGATTTTGATTAGGACTCTTCTATTAGTTATGCTTTAGAATCTAGATTGAATTAGGATTCTAACTCTATGTTGACTACCCATTCTCTCTTGAATAAATTTTCTTTTTATTTAACATTCATTTTTATTAATTTCATGCACATATTGTGCACATGACTTAATTTTTATTCTTATTATCCCTTCACTAGTATTATTTATTCTAAATTCCCTTAACCCAATTTATAACTCTATTTAGCCAAAACACCTAGACTTAGATCTCACTATGTTTCCACTTTATAAATTTGTATTGATTTACATTCTCTTTTCTATTAGTTCCATGTGTTCATTTTATTTTTCTAAGGTCTTCTAGAATTTTTATTGACTCATAATTTATTCATGTGACGTGCCCTTCAAGATGAACCTTTGTGCTCCAAGGTTTTCACTTGCCATTGACTTAGTTTGGAAGTTGTCCGACGCTTGGATTCAATAATCCACTTGTCGACATTGTATGAGACTAAGGGCTTACTGAGGAATAAGGAATCTGCCTTATTTCGTGCCCCTCAGAAATCCTCGTGAGCGACTGTCTCAGTCTTCCCTTACGGCATTGTGAACCTTTCAGGAACAAGGTAGTCATTAACCTTCAGTTCCAGTCATGCCGGAAGTGCTAGTAGGATATGACAGGGATGCTACCACACCTCTCCCTCATCCATATGATATCTATGCATGACCCCTTTACTCCATATGTGAGTCGTATTAGCAAGCGTCACCATGACTACATCCATTGACAAAGATAATATTAATAACTCATATACACGAAATCCATAACTAAACTCATCATATAACACATGCATAATAAATCAAGTACTCATAACCAAAGTAAATAGTCCACTCCTTGACTAAATCTAGAGTCCAAGGAAGTCTCTCGATCCCATCAACATCCTCATCATGCCATGTTTCCTGCACACTCAGGAAACCTCATCACAATACCTGTCAATGCTATACATCAATATAAATAACATATCAATTTCAATACTCAATCATAGCATACTTTCATAAACCAAAACAGATAATCATAATGTATCATGTTTAACCAGATCACTTGCACGCAAGTTTCCTCAAAGAATAATCAGTGTTATAAAAATGTGATTAGTGGAACTGGATGTTACATACACCCCTTCTTGTTTTAAACATTGTCCCAAAGTTTGTAAAATCTAACAATGGAACAATAAATAGCTTGTACTAATCTATATATCAAACTATCAAAATAAATAAGGAAACTGCTAATGCATCTCATATGCATCCTCCCAAGTAGCAGAATGTGGACTATAATTGTCCCACTAGACCTTGACATGATCAACTATTCGACGACGTAGCTGTCCAGTGTGATGGTCCAATACTGAGATAGAATCTGCTATGAGAGCACCCTTGTCCAATACCTGCAATTAACTCATGTCAATAACATGTGACATATGTGAAATATAGTGACGTAAAACTGAAATATGAAACACATTGTGCATATGCCTCAAAGAATCAGGTAAGGCTAGTTGGTAAGCCATATATCCTTTATTTTATACAACATCAAAAGGTCCCACAAACCATGGAGATAGTTTAGCACCCTTTCCAAACTTGATCGAACTCTTATGCGGCTTCACCCGTAAAAATACTTTATCCCCAACTGTTAGCGACAATTTTTTTCTTAGGCGCAAAAGTACCCATGTCTGTAGGTTGCACAGGAAGCACCCAAGCGCAGCGCAGGAGAATCCATTTTTTCCAGTGACAAGTCAAGCGAGCGAGTGAAGTTTCGTTGGCAGCATCCAAGATCCACTACAAAGTTGATCGATGGTCATCGGGTTTTCAGGGCTGCCAAGTTGCCCGAGATTTAGCACAAGGGACAACTCCCATATTTCAAGACAAATCTGGGTCGTCTGATCCAATTGGGACAGTTGGCATCCAGTCGGCGTATCGGGGATCGGTGCTTCAGGAGACAAGGAGATTTCCGTTCATTGCAGTTGAAATTGTTGATCGGTGAAATGCCGAAGCACCTTTGGTGCCAAGCCCACGGTCCTAGCACCAGGTCACATCAAGCGAGCCTGCAAATGGGGGTAGCCCCCTTTATAATAATGGATACTATCTGGGCCATTCATTCGGGAGTTCAAGGGGTAAGTGCTCCTCATCATTTCACCTCTCGAAACCTCGAATCCCAAAACGCCAAAAGCGTCTAGAATTAGGCCCATGGTTTTGGCACCTGGTCACAAAGGAGCAGGCTTGAAAGAGGGGCGCTAATGTTTATCATTTGACATGACGGGCCCCAAAGCGTCGAGAGTGATCTTAGCCGTTCATCCTGGAGGAACACGTGGTGTGCGATTAGGTTCTTCGCCTTTTCGCCCATCGCGATTTCGAAGCATAAGGAACAACTCTCCCATATCACCGAAACACCGAAAGCACTCTGGAAGATAGGCGTAGGGTCATGGCCCGTGGTCACTTGAGGGAGTAGAAAGGGATGTACAAAAGGGAGGCCAAAGGCGCCGAATTAAGTTTCAGAAGGGGGGCACTGTGTTCTCCAGACACCGATTCGACGTGATCTAAATCCCAGTACCTGCTGGAAATGAATGAAGAAGAGAAAGGGTGGTTGAAACCTCGCCTCATTCATTTATTGCAAGGTATGGATGTCCCGGCTGAAAGTCTACCCGAGATGGTCCTCTGTACTGGTTCTTTTCATGGAATCCATGCCGAGTCTTCAACTCGCCAGGGAAGCTTGCACACGCTAATTCAGCGTTTAAGGGCTCAGCTACCCCCTGGTGCGAGCCATGCAGAATTAAGGTGGCGTATGACAGAGGAATGTAGGCCGGATTTGATTGAAGAGACTCCTCATCCTGAAAGTCCAGTAGGCCTCTGTTGGGAAAAGGTTGAGGAGTATATATACTTAATTTTGATATTTTTCAAGGTATCGTTGGTAGAGCGAAGCTCCTGATTGTAATGTTTTAACAGACACTCTAGTTCTATGGTTATGCATCTGTATGTAAGATTTCTTGTTTTATGACAAATAGTTTTTCTACCCCATCTAATTTTCATCTTACATTGAGGGAGTTCATGATTGACTGATTCACATGAATTATTGCAATTATGTTATGATAAAGGATTTATTGTGGCATTATTGTATTCTCTAGTTTTTGCATTTGAATGTAAGAAGATCTTGCATTTAGATGCCTTCTCCCACAGTCCGTTAGAAACCTGATGTTTACAACAGACCTTTGCATTTATCTTATACAAGTCTTCCCCCTACTCACCTATACTACAACTCACTGTTTGGAATATATCTAAGACCTCACCTGCCCATGCATGCCTGGCCTAGTTTTGGAGTTCAAACAATATTGTCCGAGTTTACCTCCATTCAATCACCCTATTTACACACAAATCATGACATAAACTGATGGGTGTTGGGTTCTTCTCCTACTGCAATCCAGTAGTGACTTCCATCGCCAACATTTTTGGTGCCGTTGCCGGGGACGAAGTTGAAAATTTTCCACGAGATTGAACGACATTGAGCCTCTGATTCTGAAGGTGCATCAGGTATCAGAGTCTTTGAAGATTGCTACTATGCACTTGGCGACCCCATTGTGACGACTCCACTGTGGCGAACCTGCCGCGTCAATTGTGGCTTTCAGAGGCAGACACATGCGGTCCCATCCATAGCTGCCTCTAGCTACATCTGAAACTGAGCCGAAGGTGGTTCTCAAAAAAGGAAAGACCTCCGAAGGAGATGCTGTCACCGCCGAACCAGGTAATCCACCATCTCCTTTTGTAGAAACTTCATTTTCTCTGCCTTAGTTTCCTAGCAGACCGCTTTCTGAAGTTTCCTGTTTCCTGAATTTTGGGAGTGTTCCTGTTGAGGTTTCCCCCCCTAGTCTGGGATTAGAGGGAGAAATCCTTGTCACTCCTGTCTCCCTTGAAGCTGTACCTTAGCATAGACCCAGGACCACAGAAGATTTCCCCACTCCTAGCTTTACTGCTCCTCCTCTTGTCATGGTCACCGCTTCTGCACAATGAGAATCATCCATTGACTTAAGCTCGTTAGCCTTCTCCCTAAATCCCCTTTTGTTTCCCACTCCCCTTAGAAGCTCATCCCTAGTATCTCTTTTTCGAACTTCTTTTCCTCCGAGTTCTCCTCCACATAATATCCCTATGGCAGGACCAAATCCCCCTATGATCAGGATGGAGGCCATTATAGCCGCTAGGTATGCTCCCCTCGTGCTACCTCAGCCTCTCAATGCCCTCCCAGCAGATGGTTACCTCAAGCAGCTGCTCAAGTTTACAGGTGAAGGGGACATAACTGCAGAAGAACACATAGAAGCCTTTTACAGTTTTATAGATGATAATGTTATCATGCACGTAGACGTATGGATGAGGATTTTTGTCCATAGTCTTCAAGGTGAGGCTAGAAAATGGTTTAAGGCCCTGCCCCCTGGATCTATTGATGGGATCGAAGCTTTGGATAATGCCTTTTTGAGACAGTGGGGAGATAAAAAAGACTTCATGTATTACATGACAGAGTTTGGGTCTTTGAAGAGAAAAGAAGGGGAGTCTGTCTCCGACTTCTCCAAGAGATTCAATAAAATGTACAATAAAATCCCAGTTGAGATAAAACCCTTCGAAGCCTCTGCAAAGATCAATTATTCCAGCGCCTTTGATCCCAATTTTTGCCTCCTGTTGAGGGAAAGAAGAGCCACTACTCTAGCCCACATGCAGGATGCAGTTGCGGAGGTGGAATCTAACATATTGGCTGTTGACCAACTCAGGAACACTGCTGATAGAAACATACCCAGGAAGAGGCTTGAAGCTTTCCCATCCAGTTCCTCTCCCCTGCCCCTTCAGACAGATGAGACCGCTAGAATGCTAAAATTGCTTTCTACCAGGATGGAAAGGTGGGAATTAGAAGGGAAGCCCATTTACAAAAATCCCCAGAATACAGAGAGTAGAGGTTTCAGGAAGCCTAATAGCAATGTGCCACAGGATTTTCCTAGGGAACAAAGGAGCAGAGAAAGAGATGATCAGAGGATTCAAGCCCCTCTCCAGAACAACCTAGTTTCTCATGAGGAAGGGGAAGAGGTGGATGAACTCGATCCCGAGATCCACTGCATCGAGGACACTTCCCCGTTTCCTCATTTGACTCAATCTGCATACGAAGAATCCCTTATCAATGCTCAAATCAACGAGTTAAGTAGAGGGGAAAAAGCCAACAATACTCCTAACAGATATAATATCAGATCAAAAAAGAAAGAAGGGAATTTTGATAACCAGGATCAGCCCCCCACAACAGAAAGGCCTACTAAAGCTGCAACAATCACTACTAAAGAAAAGAAAACTCAGAATGCTCCGCTAGCAGCCACCGAACCTGTCACTGAGGTAAGGGAAGCTCCTAAGCCTATTCCCTCCTTCAATTTTGAGCATGAGATTCAGAAGATTAGAATTCTTGTACCCCTATCTGAACTAGTTAAAAATGAAGATTTCAAAAGGTCCCTCTCCAAGCTGCTACAATCTGAGCTCCCCCAGCCTTCCATTGACTCAATAAATCTCCAAGATGAAAAGCCAGCAGTTTTCCTAGGGCCCATGGTAGAAGATAGAGATGATTCATCCCCTCCCTTCTACACATCCATGAACATACATGATCAAGTGTTGCATAACTGCCTCATGGATTCAGGGGCTTCCCATAACCTTATGCCCAAAATAGTGATGGAAGAATTGGGACTGGAGGTGACAAAAACTTATCATGATTTGTACTCTTTTGATTCAAGGAGAGTGCAGTGTCTAGGAGTTATCAAAGACCTGGTGGTTTCTTTGTTTCAGCTACCCATGAAGAGTGTGGTCATGGATATTGTGGTAGCTAACGTTCCCCCCAAATTTGGCATGTTGTTATCTAGATCTTGGATAAAAAAGCTTGGAGGAACATTACAGATGGATCTCACGTATGCCACCATCCCAGTCTTCGGAGGGGAACAAAGGAGGTTATATAGAGAAGCTTAGTTGGCCTACATTGTTAGTGATGAAGTGAACCCCACCAATCATCCCATCTTTGCACTTGACACCAACTTGGGGTCTAGTTTACTACATCTCACTAATGCCCTTGAAAGCCCTTTCCAAGTCAGAAAGCAGCCCAGTCTTGATTATCTGATTCCCCCTCCAACCCCCTCTATTTGGAATATGTTTTTCGACGGAGCTTCTTCTAGCGAAGGTGTTGGCGCTGGAGTGGTTTTCATATCACCTTGTCAGGAGGCCATATCACTGTCATACAAGTTGGAGTTTGCAACCACCAACAATGTGGCAGAGTATGAAGCCCTTGTTCTAGGTATGAGGGCTGCAAAGGAAATGAGAATTAAAGAGATAGAAATATTTGGAGATGCTGAGTTGATTATCCAACAAGTCAGAAATGATTATCGTGCTAATAATCCCCGGCTCAAAAATTACAGAAATGAAGTATGGGACCTGATTGATAATTTCTTCTTGGCCTTTAATATCTCTTTCATTTCTAAGGGGGAAAATACTTTGGCCGATTCTTTAGCTGTTTCAGCTAGTTTTCTCAAAGTTCCTCTGCTGCCTAGGGTAAAAAACGATGTCAAAATAAAATATAGGCCCTTTGTACCGGACAATGTCAAGCATTGGAAGGTATTCGAGGATGATATGGAAATCGAAAGGTTTCTCCAATCTGTTGATGAATTTTTTGCTGTGCACATTGATCAGGATCCTAATCCATAAGGTGACCCTCACCCTGAGGTGTTTTTAAATAAAATTGCTAATCACCAGATTATCCAGCTGCCTAGTAATCACATTCCAAGGGGACTAGTCCCTTTAGAAAGACTATTCTATGGAAATGATGTGGCAGTAAAGGGTAAGGTTTCAAACGAAGATGCTTGTACAGCCGAATGCAACATTGGCACACAGGAGGAGCCTAGGTTTGTCAAATTATCAAGCAGTTTGACCAAAGAACAGTAGGCCGAATATATTGAGTTGCTAAGAGATTTTGTTGATGTGTTTGCATGGACATACGAAGACCTTAAAACCTATGACACATCTGTTATTGAGCACAAGATCCCATTGAAGGAAGAGGCTAGGCCATTTAGGCAGAAGTTAACACAGATAAATCCTATGTTGCTGCCTGTCATGGAGAAAGAAGTGAAGAAGTTGCTAGAGGCCCAGATCATCATCCCCTTGAGATATTCCGAATGGGTGGCCAATTTGGTCCCGGTGAGGAAGAAAAGTGGAGAAATCAGGCTTTGTGTCGATTTCAGGAACCTGAACAGGAGCTCAAAGAAAGACAATTACCCCCTACCTAAGATGGAACACATACTGCAGAGGGTAACTGGTGCATCCAGGATATCCATGATCGATGGGTTTTCTAGCTATAATCAGGTATCAGTCATGCCTGAGGACAGGGAAAAAACAACCTTCACCACTCCTTGGGGCACATTCATTTATGCCAAAATGCCATTTAGACTAATGAATGTAGGAGCAACATTTCAGTGAGCCATGGATATAGCCTTCATCGAAGAGAAAGACCAATTTGTAGTGATCTACCTAGATGACATCACAGTCTTCTCCAGGTCTGATAAAGAGCATTGCCATCACTTAAGGAAAGTTTTCTTGAAATGCTGGAGGTTTGGTCTCTCCCTAAATCCCAAGAAATCCTTGTTTTCTATGATGGAGGGCAAGCTGTTAGGTCATATAGTATCAGCGGAAGGAGTAAGAATTGATCCCAGCAAAGTGGAGGCAATTCAAACCCTGTCACTTCCCAGGTCTAAAAAGGAGGTCCAGGCCTTTCTAGGAAAGATTAACTTCCTGAGGAGATTCGTCTCAAATTTTGCTGAACTAGTAAAACACATCACAGCCATGCTCAGAAAGGGAAACAAAGTGAAATGGACCGCTGAACCTAGGGAATCTTTTGCCCAAATAAAAAGGGAACTAACTGAGGCACCTGTGTTGATTAGTCCTGATTATTCCAAACCATTCCTAGTTTTTTCTTTTTCTTCTTTCGATATGGTAGCAGCGGTGTTATTGCAGAAAAATGAAGAAGGGCGAGAGCAGCCCATTGCCTTCTTCATCAAGCCGTTAAGAGATGCAGAGATCAGGTATGAAATCATGGAGAAGCAGGCCTATGCCTTAGTGAAATCTCTCAAAGCTTTTAGAGTTTATGTCTTGCACTCAAAGGTAACCGCATACGTTCCTTCGGCTTCTATGAAGGACATCCTTGTACAGCCTGATATAGATGGGAGAAGAGGTAGATGGATCGCTGGAATCCTGGAATTTGACTTGGAGATAAAACCCACCAAGTTGGTTAGGGGGCAAGGTTTAGCCAAGCTACTGGTTGAATCCAATTGCGAGGCATTGGGGGTTAGTTTCATCAATACTTGCTTAGGAACTCAGCAAGATGAGTTGCCCAACCAACTCTCTCAGGACAACTTATCATTGGTAGAATGTGCCTAGTATTGTGACATTTTATATTTTCTGTAGGAGTTGAAGCCCCCCGATGGAATGGGTAAAAGCAAGGAAAGAGCCTTAAAGCTCAAGGCGGTCAGATATTGCCTCATTGAGCACGTCTTGTACTGGAGAGATCCTTTGGAGATGCTGCTGAGATGTTTGAACCCACTAGAAGCCCAGAAATTTATGTTTGATTTCCATAAAGGCCTTTGTGGGGGGCATCATTTCTGGAAGACCACATCTCATAAGATCCTCAGGGCTGGATATTACTGGCCTACTTTATTCGCAAATGTCTGTAGAGGAATCAGAGCTTGCATCAAATGACAAAAGTTCTCAGGAAACCAACAGCTCAAATCGCTGCCATTGAAGCCTATAGTATCTTCAACACCTTTTCAATAGTGGGGGTTGGACTTCATTGGAGAAATTCATCCTCCCTCAAGTGGTCAACATAGATGGATCTTGTCTGCAACAGATTATTTCACCAAGTGGATATAAGTTGTCCCCACCAGAAGCACATCACACAAAGTAATTATCAGCTTCCTAGAGGATATCGTAGCCAGATTTGGCTGTCCCAGTAGGATCGTCACTAATAATGCTACTTATTTCAAGTCTGAGCCTCTAATTAAGTTCTATGAGCAGTTCCAGATCTCACTAATTCACTCCACTCCCTACTATCCCCAGGGAAATGGTTTAGCAGAGTCCTCCAACAAAAGCCTAATAAGGATCATCAAAAGACTATTGGAGGACAACAAAAGGGCCTAGGAATCAAAGTTGAAATTTTCTCTATGGGCTGATCATGTGACAATGAAGAAATCCCTGGGCACTTTTCCTTTTCAGCTAGTCTACGGAGCAGAGGCGGTTTTTCCTACTTAGCTCGCCTTATCTATGGCGAAATTCTTTCAAGACTATGAGGGAGAACCAGATCATATGATCAGAAGGATTCATCAGATAATGGAAGTACAACAAAGCAGGGAACAAGTGAGGGACGCAACTTATAGTCATCAGCAAAAGATCAAACAGGATTTTGACAGGAAGGTCAGGAAGAAGAAGTTCGAGATTGGGGATTTGGTGCTTAAGTGGGATGCACCCAGATAGGATAAGGGCAAACACAGCAAGTTTGATGCCCTCTAGATCGTCCCCTTCAAAATCTCTGAGGTCTTCTCAAATAACACGTACGAGTTGTGAGATCTGGAGGGTGAAGAGGTTTTCAACAACCCAGTAAATGGCCATTTTCTGAAGAAATGTTTTGCTTGAGCCTTAGATGGCTCCCTTGTTTGTAAATATTGTCTTTGGGTTCTTTGTTCTTTTTCCTTTTTCATATTTTCGGCTTAGTAAATGACTCCATAGCCTAATAGCAAGGCACTGAAGCTGCAGAATGAGTTCTTAGAGCGTCACAGGGATGACTCTATCCCCCATGGAGCCTAATGTTAGCGACAATTTTTGTCTTAGACGCAAAAGTACCCAGGTTTGCAGGTTGCACAGGAAGCGCCCAAGCGCAGCATGGGAGAATCCCTTTGTTCCAGTGAAAAGTCAAGTGAGCGGGTGAAGTTTCATTGGCAGCATCCAAGATCCACCTACAAAGTTGATCGATGGTCATCAGGTTTTCAGGGCTACCGAGTTGCCCGAGATTTAGCACGAGGGACAGTTCCCATATTTCAAGACAAATATGGGTCGTCTGATCCAATTGGGATAGTTGGCAGCTAGTCGACGTATTGGGGATCGGTGTTTCGGGAGACAAGGAGCTTTCCATTCATTGCAGTTGAAATTTCCGATCAACGAACCACCAAAGCACCTTTGGAGTCGAGCCCACGGTCATAGCACCAGGTCACATCAAGTGAGCCTGCAAATGGGGGCAACACCCTTTATAATAATGGATACTATCTGGTTTGTTCATCTGAAGGACGCGCTGTGCACATCTGTGTCACGTCGGCATTCGGGAGTTCGAGGGGTAAGCGCTCCTTGACATTTCACCTCTCGAAACCTCAAATCCCGAAACGCCGAAAGCACCCAGAATTAGGCCCATGGTTTTGGTGCCTGGTCACAGAGAAGCAGGCTTGAAAGAGGGGCACTAATGTTTATCATTTGACAGGATGGACCCCAAAGCATCGAGAGTGATCTTAGCCGTTCATCTTGGAGGAACACGTGGTGTGCGATTAGGTTCTTCACCTTTTCGCGCATCGCGATTTTGAAGCATAAGGAACAACTCTTCCATATCACTGAAACGCCGAAAGCACTCTGGAAGATAGGCGTAGGGTCACGGCCCGTGGTCACTTGAGGGAGTAGAAAGGGCTGTACAAAAGGGAGGCCAAAGGCACCGAATTAAGTTTCAGAAGGTGGGCACTGTGTTCTCCAGACGTCGATTCGACGTGATCTAAATCCCAGTACCTGCTGGAAATGAATGAAGAAGAGAAAGGGTGGTTGAAACCTCACCTCATTCATTTATTGCAAAGTATGGATGTCCCTGCCGAAAGTCTACTCAAGATGGTCCTGTACTAGTTCTTTTCATGGAAGCCATGCTCAACATTTAAGGGCTTAGCTACCCCCTGGCACGAGCAATGCAAAATTAAGGTGGCATATGACAGAGGAGTGCAAGCCGGATTTGATTGAAGAGACTCCTCGTCCCGAAAGTCCAGTAGGCCTCTGTTGGGCAAAGGTTGAGGAGTATATATACTTAATTTGATATTTTCCAAGGTATCGTTGGTAGAGCGAAGCTCCCGATTGTAATGTTTTAACAAACACTCTAGTTCTCTGGTTATGCATCTGTATGTAAGATTTCTTGTTTTATGACAGACAGTTTTTCTACCCCATCTAATTTTCATCTTACACCGAAGGAGTTCATGATTGACTGATTCACATGAATTATTGCAATTATGTTATGATAAAGGATTTATTGTGGCATTATTGTATTCTCTGGTTTTTGCATTTGAATGTAAGAAGATCTTGCGTTTAGATGCCTTCTTCCATAGTCTGTTAGAAACCTAATGTTTGCAACAGACCTTTGCATTTCTCTTATACAAGTCTTCCCCCTACTCACCTCTACTACAACTCACTATCTGGAATATATCTAAGACCTCACCTGCCCATGCATGCCTGGCCTAGTTTCAGAGTTGAAACAATATCGTCCGAGTTTACCTCCATTTGATCACCCTTTTTACACACAAATCGTGACATAAATTGATGGGCGTCGGGCTCTGCTCCTACTGCAATCCAGGAGTGACTTATGTCGCCAACGCCAACCTCATAACTGTGGTCTATATGATGTGCATCTACATAACTCTTTTTTAGGTCTTAGGATTCCTTAATCCTTTGAATTATGGATTGCATCTAATCTTCCATCTCCTGTGTTGTTCCTGAGTTTATGTTTTAAGGCTATAAAACATACCGTCAAGGCATCCGAATAAAGATTTTTATGATGAGAATTTTAAAATAAAGAAACAAAGAAAGACTAGATCAGATTCAGTTTCTCAACTGTCTCTGTCTTGCTTCCCATTGCTCCTGGATGCTAATATCACGTTCAATAGCAGCCCACGATCTTTCTAACTCAACCCTATTGGTTGTTGTTTGCAGAATAGTGTTAAATAAGTTTAGGGAAATGCTTGTTTGATCCTGTAGACAAGGTTCTATGTTAGGTTGTCTGCCATTAGGAAGTGTCATGGGTGATAGGGTTTTAAATGTTTGTAAATGGGTTTTTTATCGATTTAATTACTTCATATTTTCAGAGATGATATTAATAAAACAACTTTAAAATCTAAAACAATAATGTAAAAACACAATCAAGGTCGTTTCCTGGTTTTGTAACAATTTTGAAATTGTAAACAATGGAACACAATAAAGAGAAATATAAGGCTTTTATCTAGAAAGAATCTTATATTTCAATGAACAATGATGAGAGACAAACAATATTTCTAACATAATTAAATATTAAGGAACATAAGGTTTACAGGTCTTAAAATCACTAAAGTAATTTCAAAGGAAAGACTGTAAAACATTCAACATCCAAACCAATCTAAAACAATAAACAACAATGTATATAACTTCAAATTGATTCACTCGTTAGAAACGCACATTAAGAGGAAGATTTAACAAAGCATGATAAACAGGGGAAGAAACATAGTCACAAAATTGTAGGATCCAGAATCTTGTTTGTGGTTTATATTCCGATGAACTTCAACGCTGATATTACAAAAATTGGCTTTCTCCAAAATTTCTGAAGCCCTCTTTCCGCCTTTCGGAATTATATTTATACCTTTCTATCAAAGTTTTTCGTTGGTTACTAACCAACCTCCTAATATTACGGTTACATAAACTAATGTCAACCGTTTACAAATTCTTTTAAAATTCTAAAAATAAAAATATTTACAAAGTTTTAAATTTGCATTGAAGAACTTTCTTTATCTGCTTCAACGTATTGAACATATTTCCCTAAAATTTTTATCAAGACCTTAGGAGCCTCAGGTACTTCATTTGCTTCAAAAGAGAAAAAACTTCTTTATAGGCCTGGCAACTGGCTTGCTATTGTTTTCTCTGTGAATTTAACCTTTTCCAACTTTGAACTTGAAGCTATCATCCACTTATCTATTTCTGCAATGTTGACCATTTTAATATTTGAGATTTTTTCTTTCTTTTTTTCAAGTTCTTCTTTTGATTTCAGCTGATGCCTGGTAATGTTGACTTCACCTAATAACTCGGAAAGACCATCTGTCCCGATATTTACTGAATCTTTTTCAATAAGATTGAAGATCCTTTGACAATCTTCATTGATTCCTTTTGTAATTCTTTTATATTCTGCCAATTTTGTTTCCCAAACCTTTATCATTATATCTCCTTTTAACTGCTCCAAAATGGATAATTTCTGTATTTTTCCAGTTTCTTCTTTTTGTAAAGAAGTTATTACCTTTTGAAAAGAATTCCTCGCTGCTTTAGCTTCTCTTTCTTTCTGAATTACCTGTTCCATAGACCTATTAGATTCTTGAAAATAATTCTGGATGATTTCCAGATTACAAAATATCTTCTATTGTTCTTCCTCAATGTTTGCATATATCTCTGATACTTTAGTCTTGAAATGTTCCATTTCAATCACTTGATTAGTAATTGAAATTATTTTATCTTGCGGAGATTTATTTTGATCGCCTAGCTTTTGCACTTGTTCTTGAGTAACTTGTATCATGTGTTTTGCATCATCCAAATTTTCATTCAACTTTTGGATTTCTTGGATGTCTTTGAGTCTAGCTTGTTCTAGACCTTTTTGTATTCCCCAGCCAATGATTTTTTCATTTTCCTTTAATCTGTCTTGCAGCTGCAATATTTCCCGATCTTTTTTCTCTAGCATAGTGGTTAGATTTCCTACAGAATACATGTTGGCTGATGCTATAGCACCCATGGTTCTTGTTAGCTCTGTAGCGAATTCTCCTTCATTTAGCTTCTTTCCATCAATGATAATTTTATGTTTTTTCATCATTCTTTCTCCTACAGGATGTAATTCCTGTTTCAAGACAACTCTTCGTTTTTTACTGAAAAAATAATCAGATGAAGGGATTTCATTTCTGGTGATTGGCTCTAAGTCACTTACATATAGAACTCCTTCATGAGGGGTTCCAAAAGTAGACTGCAGTGGGGTCAATGTTGTAATGGGACTTCCAAGTTCCTTTGAAACTATTCCTCCAACATTTTCTGGAATATCATCTAGAATTATTGGACTTGCTTCTATTCCTTTTCCCTTTTCTGTCTATGATTCTTTGGTCTGAGAACTCTCTATATTCTAAAGAGGTATTTCATAATCTTTCAATTTATCTTTGTCATTTAACTTATCCTGAATAGAAGTTTCAAACCCTGGAGGAATTGTTTCTTGCTCTGGTGATGAAGTTGACATTTCGCCTTGTAAAATCTTTGGCAGACATTGTCATCTATTTCTTTGAAAAGATGCAAACCCCACCTGTGCATCAGGTGACAAGGTTTGCACTCTGCTCTGAACTTCTTCATAAGATTTAGCATTTCTGAAAACATCATCATAAACTGAAAATTCATGTTCATATGCTTTCAAACCACATTGTGTGAAATGCCGACTGATTATTTGGTAAGGGTCGTGTTTCCTGTGCTCTATACTTGCTAATTTCACTTCATCCATCGATTCGGCTTCTACCTTAGAATGGCCTATGTTTAATAAAACAAATTTTCCTAGATAAACAGGAAAAGATGGCCATGTCTTTTTCTGCTGAGCTTTTAATTCTAGCCCAATACCACCATTTACTAACTGATAAGCCACTTCTCTGCATATCAACCTGTCTGGTAAAATTTTTGGGAGTGCATGAGGCGGAATAGAACAACCATAAACCCTCACATAGGAAAAAATTTCCTCGATAAACCAGTCAACGACTGACTTGAGGTTTTCTATGATGGTATTAGAAATGTGAGGGGGTTCGCATCCAAAAAATATTTTGTGCAGAGGGATAATTACATAATGACAAACCTCATAAAAAGAATTTTTTTCATTTTCTTCCCAGAGAGCTGAATGGTACTTATGAACAGGCTTTGGGCAAGAAACATTCCAACTCCAATTCATTAATGGGAAAGGAGTCATAAAACAAATGGCATCCATGATATAAGCTGACATATAAAAAGACA
>ML790990.1:36114-70121 GCA_009831015.1 Picea engelmannii | reverse complement strand
CTCCACAGACCCCTTCATGAAACTGACTGATAACTTCCTCTGTCTCTGATTCAACCAGGCAAACTAAGAGGAAACCAAGCGGGTCTTTCCAGTATAATTTTTTCTCAGAAATGCAGTATTTAACTGCATGCAGTTTCAATGTTCTAGCTTTGGAAGATCACAAATCATCTGGACATTTCAAAGTTAAAAGATAAGTTACTATATCTTTATACCAATCAGACGAAATGAATTTGTCCTCAATCTTGTTTTCAATTATTTGATCATCAATTTCATTCATATCTATCCATCCTTCTTCTTCTTGAGCGTTGTTCATCCCAAGAGCCCAAAAATTAGATTCAGCTAGCAGTCTAGCTAAACCCTGTCCTTTTACTAATTTAGTTGGTTTAACCTCCAAGTCAAATTCCTGAATTTTTGCAAGCCATCTACCCCTCTTACCGTCACTATCTGCTTGTACTAAGATATCCTTTACAGTGTTGGTAGGTACATATGCAATCATTTTGGAATGTAATACATACGTTCTAAAAGCCTTCAATGCTTTAACCATTGCGTCAGCTTGCTTTTCCATTATATTGTATTTAAGCTCAGCGTCTTGGAGGCTTTTACTGAAAAAGGCGATGGGTTGCTCAAAATCCTCTTCATTCTTCTGGAGGAGAACAACAACAAGCGTATGTTTTGAAGCAAATGAAAAAATGAAGAACTCCTTAAGATAATTTGGACTTGCTAGTACCAGAGCCTCGCTTATAACTTTTTTAATGTGGGCAAATGATGCCTTTGCTTCTGCTGTCCACTTAAATTTGTTGTTCTTCCTAAGCATATCTGTAATCAATTTTACAATCTCAACAAAGTTAGGAACAAATCTTCTCAAAAAGTTTATTTTTCCTAAAAAAGATTGAATCTCTTTAACATTTCTAGGAATAGCTAATGTTTCTATGGCCTCTACTCTCTTAGGATCAATTCTGATTCCATCTCAGGACACTATATGACCTAACAATTTACCTTCCTGCGTGGAGAAATGAGATTTTTTTGGATTTAATGAAAGACCAAACTTACGACATTTTTCAAAAGTTTGTTTTAAATGAATTATATGATATTCATCTGATTTCGAAAAAACAGTTAGATCATCCAGATATATAACTACAAACTTATCTCGTTCACCGACAAAAGCAATATCCATTGCTCGTTGAAAAGTGGCTCCTGCATTAATTAGTCCGAATGGCATTTTATCATACATAAAGGTACCCCAAGGAGTGGTGAATGTAGTTTTTTCCTTATCAGGCTCACTAACAGCAATTTGATTATATCCTGAAAAGCCATCAATCATGGACATTCTAATAGCCCCTACTACTTTCTCCAAAACGTGATCCATTTTTGGTAGAGGATAGTTGTCTTTAAGAGAAGATTTATTTAAATTTCTAAAGTCAACGCATAATCTGATTTCCCCATTTTTCTTTCTCACTAGTACTAAATTAGCAACCCAATCAGAATATCTTAAGGGAACAATAATTTTAGCGTCTAAAAGATTTTTAACTTCTTTCTCAATGACAGGTAATAAGATCGGGTTAGACTGTCTGAGTTTTTGCTTGAAAGGTTTGACACCTGGTTTAAGTGGTATTTTGTGTTCTATCACCAAGGTGTCATATGTTTTCAAATCTTCGTATGACCATGCAAACACATCTTTATATTTTTTCAACAACTCTGTATATTTGTTTTTATTTTCTACTGACAAAAAATTAGATAACTTAACCATTTTGGGATTATCTACAGTTCCTATGTTACAATCTTCAACCGCTTCTGGTTGAGGTTGTAGAGTAGTTTTAGAAGGAAGGTCATCTTTATTAAAGATTCTTTCCAAAGGTATCATACCTTTGGGGATTTGATTGTTTTTTAAAACAATCATTCGGTGATTAGCTATTTTATCATGAAACTCTTTTGCATCTTCACCTTCCTGCATGATCCAAATAGGATCATTTTGATTCTCCTAATCATTATATGTTTCTGAAAACTCATCTAAAGATTCAAGAAACTTTCTGAGTTGCTCATCATCTTCGAAAATGTGCCAATGTTGTACATTATCAAGTATGGAAGGACGATGCCTCATTTGAATATGGTATTTTAAATTGAAAGCTGTGGGGGGTGCAAATGTTGATGCAGTGTTAGCTAGAGCATCAGCCTGTTGGTTTTCGGATCTAGGGATGAAATGGAAATTCACAGAAGAGAAGAAATTCTCAATTAAATCCCATACACAGTTTCTATAAGACCTTAATCTAGGATTTTTAGCTTGATATTGCCTATTTGCTTGTTTTATGATTAATTCAGCATCATCGAAGACTTCAATATTTTTAATTTTCATTTTTCTTGCAGCTTCTAAACCGAGTACTAAAGCCTCATATTCACATACATTATTTGTACAGTCTATATACCACTGGAGCCTATAAGAAAAAGGGATCACAAATTGATCATCAGGGGCAATAAGGATTACTCCAGCCCCAKCYCCAAGATAGGAGGAAGCACCATCAAAAAACATTTTCCATGTACCARTATTATATACATTTTCTTTTATTTCATTTTTTTGAATTTTTTCTTCTRTATCTTTATCATCTACATCTATCTCAAAATCATCATCTAACGATAATATACAGTTCCCTAAATCTTGATCTGCGATATACACTGGGTGATTTTTAGGATTTTTTGGGTCACTCACAGTGAACGCCATCCGAGTTTCCCTGTATAGACAAGTGAATTGTCCTCCGAAAACAGGGATCGTAGCGTATGTCATATCTAACTGGATGGATCCTCCAAGCTTAGCACCCCATGATCTAGATAGTAGCATTCCATATTTTGGGGGACTATCTGCAACTACCACATCCATAAGGATTCTTTTAGCTGGTATCTGGGCCAAGTTAACCACTAGGTCTTTAATCATCCCTATGCATTTAACTCTCCTAGAATCAAAAGAATACAAATCACCATAGGGTCTTGTGACTTCGAGGCCAAGTTTATCCATTATTACTTTAGGCATGACATTATGCGAAGCTCCAGAATCCAACATACAGTTGTCTAAAAGGTGGTCAAAAATAGTAAGTGTGTGGCCACTGTATCTTTTGCCCCTTCGGCGTGTGGACCGAACACAATGATAGGTTTATCATCTTCTAAGTTAATTGTGTCTGCTTGACTTTCCTTTTCTGAAAAATTAATCATTTTAGCTATTTGTTTTCGGTATACTGGATTTTTAGCTAATTCGACAAGGGGGATAGGAATTTTGATCTTGCTTATTTTGTTTTCCAAGTTAAAATTGCTTAGGGCCTTGTCATTCTCAATGTGTGGGGCTTCCATGACCTTTTTCTCAGTTTTACGTTGTGATGTAACCTTACTTTCTTTTATCGGATCTTGTGTATTTACAGGGCTAGTTCCTACTGGCTCTAACTGTACAGGGTTATCCGTTGTATTTCTTTTTGCAGACTGTTTATCTGCAACTTTTGGGTTTTCCTCATCAGTATCATTTCTAAGCAAAACCTTTTTCGTTTGAACATTAGGAAGATTTTTATTTCTTGGTCTCAGATTATATCTTCCCTGCAAATCAACAATAATATCATCTGCAACACTTTGATATGTATGATCATCAGTGGCATTATTGCTAAATTTATCTTCTGATTTACTTTCCTTAACCAAAGATGCTTCATAATCCTGTCTAGATAAATGAGGATACCTATTATCATCACCAAGATTACTAATATCTTCGTCCAATTCTTCAAACTCGCCAAAATCTTCTTCTCCAATATAATCTTCACTCTTAAAGGGTGCTTGAATTTTTTGATCTTCATTTTTTATCGTTTTATGTGGTCCTTGTGGTTCAGGATTTTTTCGGAAATCTTTTCTGGGAAAATTATCCCTTCTAGGTTTTTCTAACTCCATTTTCGAAATTTTGTTTGAGAGTTGTTGGATGACCCTAGCCATCTCATCTATTCTATCTCCAGTAGATTTTCCTGACCCTGAAGGTCCACCTTGTTCTTTAAATTTTTTATTTTCTTTATTTACATTTTCAGTCTTTGCTTTTAGCTTCCCTGATGCCATCATATTGGATTCGATTTCAACTGCATCATCTTGCATTTTAGGGAGATCTAATGATATTCTCTCCCTCAATAGTAAAGCAAAGTCAGGATCAAAAGCAAGGGGAGCATATCTAGCATCCACTTTGGAAAAAATCCTGAAGAGGAACAGGAAGAACGAGGGGAGCATATCTAGCATCCACTTTGGAAAAAATCCTGGGAACTGGTACTTGACCACCTCCAGGAGCACCATCTCCACCTCCAGCACCTCCTTGCGCTGCCATGGTTAGGTTTGGGACTGAAGTTGGGACAGTGTGTGGAGAAGATTCTTGGAAAACTAGGGATGAAACTTCAGGAAAAGAAAAAGTATCAAAAGAAGGGGGAAGGGAAAGAGATCGTTCAAAATTTTCCGATGAATGTGATTGTGTAAAATTAGGCTGATCTATAGAATAAGTTGATAAAAGGATTTGTTTAATTGATTTTCTTGATTTTAAGATTTTTTCCAGATTAGAGACTCGCGAGGTCTATTTTCTATGCGGGTTTTTTCTGGTGTTCTTATGGCTACTAGCCAGTTTATTTAGTGTGGAGTCGCCAAGTGAAAGATAATTTTAGCCTTAGAAAGTTTTATGTTCTTGTTCACTATCAACAATAGAAAGTGTCAATGTCGTTCTTCCCAGGGAAATAATTTGTTTCTTCGCTCCCCGGCAACGGCGCCAAAAAGATGTTGTTCCTGAGTTTATGTTTTAAGGCTATAAAACATACCGTCAAGGCATCCGAATAAAGATTTTTATGATAAGAATTTTAAAATAAAGAAACAAAGAAATGCTAGATCGGATTCAGTTTCTCAACTGTCTCTGTCTTACTTCCCGTTGCTCCTGGATGCTAATATCACGTTCAATAGCAGCCCACGATCTTTCTAACTCAGCCCTATTGGTTACTGTTTGCAGAATAGTGTTAAATAAGTTTAGGGCAATGCTTGTTTGATCCCGTAGACCAGGTTCTACGTTAGGTTGTCTGCCGTTAGGAACTGTCATCGGTGATAGGGTTTTAAATGTTTGTAAATGGGTTTTTTATCGATTTAATTACTTCAGATTTTCAGAGATGATATTAATGAAACAACTTTAAAATCTAAAAAAGTAATGTAAAAACACAATCAAGGTCGTTTCCTGGTTTTGTAACAATTTTGAAATTGTAAACAATGGAACAAAATATAGAGAAATATAAGGCTTTTATCTAGAAAGAATCTTATATTTCAATGAACAATGATGAGAGACAAACAATATTTCTAATAGAATTAAATATTAAGGAATAGAAGGTTTACAGGTCTTAAAATCACTAAAGTAATTTCAGAGGAAAGACTGTAAAACATTCAACATCCAAACCAATCTGAAACAATAAACAACAATGTATATAACTTCAAATTGATTCACTCGTTAGAAACACACATTAAGAGGAATATTTAACAAAGCATGATAAACAGGGGAAGAAACATAGTCACAAAATTGCAGGATCCAGAATCTTGTTTGTGGTTTATATTCCAATGAACTTCAAAGCTGATATTACAAAAATTGGCTTTCTCCAAAATTTCTGAAGTCCTCTTTCCACCTTTCGGAATTATATTTATACCTTTCTATCAAAGTTTTTCGTTGGTTACTAACCAACCTCCTAATATTATGGTTACATAAACTAATGTCAGCCGTTTACAAATTCTTTTAAAATTCTAAAAATAAAAATATTTACAAAGTTTTAAATTTGCATTGAAGAACTTTCTTTATCTGCTTCAACGTATTGAACATATTTCCCTAAAAAGTTTTTCAAGACCTTAGGAGCCTCAGGTACTTCATTTGCTTCAAAAGAGAAAAAACTTCTTTGTAGGCCTGGCAACTGGCTTGCTATTGTTTTCTCTATGAATTTAACCTTTTTCAACTTTGAACTTGAAGCTATCATTCACTTATCTATTTCTACAATGTTGACCATTTTAATATTTGAGATTTCTGCTTTCTTTTTTTCAAGTTCTTCTTTTGATTTCAGCTGATGCTTGGTAATGTTGACTTCGCCTAATAACTCGGAAAGACCATCTGTCCCGATATTTACTGAATCTTTTTCAATAAGATTGAAAATCCTTTGACAATCTTCATTGATTCCTTTTGTAATTCTTTTATATTCTACCAATTTTGTTTCCCAAACCTTTATCATTATATCTCCTTTTAACTACTCCGAAATGGATAATTTCTGTGTTTTTTCGGTTTATTCTTTTTGTAAAGAAGTTATTACCTTTTGAAAAGAATTCCTTGCTTCTTTAGCTTCTCTTTCTTTCTGAACTACTTGTTCCATAGACCTATTAGATTCTTGAAAATAATTATGGATGATTTCCATATTACAGAATATCTTTTGTTGTTCTTCCTTAATGTTTTCATATATCTCTGATGCTTTAGTCTTGAAATGTTCCATTTCAATCACTTGATTAGTAATTGAAATTATTTTATCTTGCAGAGATTTATTTTGATCACCCAGCTTTTGCACTTGTTCTTGAGTAACTTGTATCATGTGTTTTGCCTCATGCAAATTTTCATTCAACTTTTGGATTTCTTGGATGTCTTTGAGTCTAGCTTGTTCTAGACCTTTTTTTATTCCCCAGCCAATGATTTTTTCATTTTCCTTTAATCTATCTTGCAGCTGCAATATTTCCTGATCTTTTTGCTCTAGCATAGTGGTTAGATTTCCTACAGAATACATGTTGGTTGATGCTATAGCACCCATGGTTCCTGCTAGCTCTGTAGTGAATTCTCCTTCATTTAGCTTCTTTCCATCAATGATAATTTTATGTTTTTTGATCGTTCTTTCTCCTACAGGATGTAATTCCTGTTTCAAGACAGCTCTTCATTTTTTACTGAAAAAATAATCAGATGAAGGGATTTCATCTCTGGTGATTGGCTCTAAGTCACTTACATATAGAACTCCTTCATGAGGGGTTCTGAAAGTAACTGCAGTGGGGTCAATGCTGTAATGGGACTTCCAAGCTCCTTTGAAACTGTTCCTCCAACATTTTCTGGAATATCATATAGAATTATTGGACTTGCTTCTATTCTTTTTCCCTTTTCTGTCTGTGATTCTTTGGTCTGAGAACTCTCTGTATTCTGAAGAGGTATTTTAGAATCTTTCAATTTATCTTTGTCATTTAACTTATCCTGAATAATGGTTTCAAACCCCGGAGGAATTGTTTCTTGCTCTGGTGATGAAGTTGACATTTCGCCTTGTAAAATCTTTGGCAGACATTGTCGTCTATTTCTTTGAAAAGATGCAAACCCCACCTGTGCATCAGGTGACAAGGTTTGCACTCTGCTCTGAACTTCTTCATAAGATTTAGCATTTCTAAAAACATCATCATAAACTGAAAATTCATGTTCATATGCTTTCAAACCATATTGTGTGAAATGTCGACTGATTATTTGGTAAGGGTCATGTTTCTTGTGCTCTATACTTGCTAATTTCACTTCATCCATCGATTCGGCTTCTACCTTAGAATGGCCTATGTTTAATAAAACAAATTTTCCTAGATAAACAGGAAAAGATGGCCATGCCTTTTTCTGCTGATCTTTTAATTCTAGCCCAATACCACCATTTACTAACTAATAAGCCACTTCTCTGCATATCAACCTGTCTAGTAAAATTTTTGGGAGTGCATGAGGCAGAATAGAACAACCATAAACCCTCACATAGGAAAAAATTTCCTCGATAAACCAGTCAGCGACTGACTTGAGGTTTTCTATGATGGTATTAGAAATGCGAGGGGGTTCGCATCCAAAGAATATTTTGTGCAGAGGGATAATTACATAATGACAAACCTCATAAAAAGATTTTTTTGCATTTTCTTCCCTGAGAGCTGAATGGTACTTATGAACAGGCTCTGGGCAAGAAACATTCCAACTCCAATTCATTAATGGGAAAGGAGTCATAAAACAAATGGCATCCATGATATAAGCTGACATATAAAAAGACATTGGCTGTCCTTTTGACCTAGCTGTTTTGTAATTCATAACCTCTGATGTAAGGTTGTCTGATAGAATTTTGTGCCAATTAAAACTGTGTCCCTCTGAAACTTCTTCTAAGAAAGGTGTCCAGTCTGCATTAAAGTGAAAAGGATCCTTTCTCCCAAAGAGTCTACATAACATCATTGCTACATACACCATATATTCGTTTAAAGAAGTCGTGGCATAAATTCCATCTATATCAACCCTAAACTTGTTTTCATCTCTGGCCCATCCTCTTATCATGTCAGGGTATGTTTGACCACCTTCAATGCACTCTTTTCTTTGAAATGCAGCTACAAAATCAGAATTAAAAGTATGTCTATAATTGGGCGAGAGTTTATACATTAGTTGAATATGTTCAGGCCTGAATGAGCCGATGACAGCTCCTTGTTCATTCAGAATACTTCTGGTCGTGACATCTACTTTATCCAGTGCCCAGGTGATCATATCGGTGTATGAAACAAGTCTCGGACGCGCAACAACCTTATGAAGCCTCGTCTCAGTGATATCTCGGAGGTGATTATCCGAATCAATGGCCGCATATTTCAGCTCATCTTCTAGTATTTCAACAATTCCATTCCATGACTTGACAGAGTGTACCCCAGATGCAGTAGTGTCTGAAATAATATCACCTTCTGGTTTCTCTTCATTTTTCTTCGAAGCCTTTTTGGGTGCCATAGCTCTGTGTTCACTTGAAAACCTATAACAGAGAGGAATTTAGCTTCGAACTGATAATACAGTCGTTTCAAAATTTACTTCGAATATATCATAAAAGCATTGAGATTTGTACCTATGTTATGAAGTTAAGGCTCTTAATGCAAAAGATATCCCTGAAGATATGCATTTAATGTTTGTACTTATGATATCTCGGTGTTTTTCAAATATAATAGAAACTTACCAAATTGGACAATTGCCGCATTAAAGATCATTCATAAAAAGTTTAACTTTAAACCTTGTTTATACGAATGATTAATTAGTGTTAACCTTGATTTAAATTTGAAAGCATTCTTATCGGAGTTTCAGAACTTTTGATGTCAAGGAAATAAGTCATCGAAGAACCCTGATTGCCGAAATTGCGATGTATTATTTAAGTTAAAATATTTTTATTATCTTAATTAATTCAGATTTGACCTTTTCGGAATTTCATTAATCGGAAGATCGGGAAATTCGATGATATGAAAACTGCTACTCACAAAACCGTGAATCCCGATATCCCGATATAATTATTTACTCTTAATCATGCTTAACAGTAATTAGATTAATTCCAAACTTCACTTAATGATTAAATGTATCGCGAAATTGGGAAATCGGAAAACACGATGACAAGTTTCTTTGTCCTCACAAAATCACGAATCCTGATTTTGCAATGAGATTAACTTAAAGTTTAAACCTCTTTAATTCTAATTTGAGTAAATTAAGTTTTAATTAAGGATTAATGTATCGGGAAATCGGGGATTGGGATTTCACAGTTTAAGTTGCATTAAACATTTGTTCCTCCAAAACTCTGAATCCCGATTTTCCGATTTAAATTAAAATTTCTTAATTTTTAAATCAATGCCCGTTTAAAAGATTATTTCAATTAATGTTGGAAAACTTATATTCGTTTAAAATTTTATCATTCTTTTTCAAAAATGAACCATAAATGGCATCACAAATTCATCGGAGATGAAATTTTTTGCTTTAGGAAATTTATAAAATGCAAAGACTCAAAGATACAAATTTTTTCATCCTCAAGATCAAAAATTCAAGGTCTGTTTCAACATCCTGAATCACTTCTAGTCCCACCATGACCCTATCCTCTAGTCGATCCTGACTCAGAGGTGTCCTACACGACCGTCCGTAGAGAAACTAAAAAGGTGTCATCTTTATCGTACTATGATAACTGTTGTTGTACGTAAATTCTACCAATGGTAAAAATTATTCTCATCGTTTCTGTTGATCCATCACATGCATTCAAAGCATATCCTCTAGAATTTAATCCATTCTTTCATTTTTTCCATTTTTTTTGGGGTGATATGTTGTACTAAAATTCAATTGCATTCCCAAAGCCTCTTTGAAACTATTCCAAAAATGTCTAGTGAATATCGATCCTATATTAGATATTATCTTCCTTGGTACACCATGCAATATTACAATTTCTTTAACAAAATGTCTAGCTATGTACAATGCTTGATATGTCGTACAAACTGGAATAAAATGCACACTCTTCTTCAAAGTGTTGACAACTACAAAAGAAGAATCGTGTCTCATTTTTGTCAATGGAAATCCAACAATAAAATCCATCGATATAACTTCCCATTTTGATTCAAGAATCACACGTGGTTGTAATAATCCCGCTGTATGTCTATTTTCAACCTTCACTTGCTGACATTCAAGACATCTTGCCACATAGTTAACTATATCAGTTTTCATTCTCTTCCAAAAGAATAAAGGTATAAGGTTTGCCTTCATCTTCGTGACTCCAAGATAAGCCATATACACTGCTTGATAAGCTTCGTTCAAAATCAAAATTCTCAATTCATCATCTGGTGGTACATAAATTATGTCATTATACCTTAGTAGCCCGTCACTTTCCAAATAATATCCCTCATATCTAGGTATCATCATGGTATTTTTTCCTAAATTGTCTTTTATTTCCTTGTACCAGTCATCATCAATCTGTATTGCTAAAACATTTTCCTGAATATTCATCTTTAGTGGTATTACTGATAAATTGTGAGGTCTCTTACTCAACACATATGCTACTCTGTTAATTTTTCCTTTAATATACATGATCTCAAAATCGTATTCACTTAAAAATTATGACCAATGTCTTTGTTGCGCATTCAAGTCACTCTGAGTAAAAATGTGTTGCAATCCACTGTGATCAGTTTTCAACTGGAATTTCTATCCAATAATATAATGTCTCCAAACCCTTAAGGAATAAACAATTGCTAGTAATTCAAAATTGTGGGTTCCGTAATTCTCTTCATTCCTTCTTAGTTTTCTTGAAATGTATGTGATCACTCGACTGTCTTACAGTAATACTCCACCTAATTCTTCCTTGGATGCATCCGTGCATACCAAGAATTCCTTGTCCATATCAGGAACCTTTAATATTGGTGTTGTATTTAGTAATTCTTTAAGCTTCTAAAATGCTACAGTGCATTTTTCTGACCATACAAATTTCTTATTCTTCTTTTCCAGTTTCGTAATTGGATTTTCTAATCCCATTATGAAATGTCGATATTAACCTGCTAATCCCATAAAAAATGTAACTCTTGTATATTTGTTGGTGTTGGACATTCCATAACAGCCTCAACGTTCACTGGATCCACAATGATACCTTCTCCAGAAATAATGTGTCCCAAATAATGAATCTTTGTTTGATAAAACAAACATTTCGACAGCTTTCCGTACAATTTGTTTTCTCTTAAACACTAAAACACTAATCTTAGGTGTTCATCATGATCCTCTCTCATCCGAGAGTAAATATATATATCGTCAATAAATACATGTACAAACTTATTGAAGTATTCGTGGAATACCCCATTCATTAAACTCATAAATACACCAAGGGCATTTGTCAATCCAAATGGTAACACAGTAAATTCATAATGTCCAAATCTTGTCTTAAACATTGTTTTACGAATGTTTTTCTCTTTGATTCGTAATTGGTGATATCCTAATCTCGAATCAATATTTTAAAATACGGTCACTCCCTTCATTTAATCAAATAACTCATCAATTCTCGGTAACGAGTATTGATTCTTGATCGTGGATTTGTTTAATTGACAATAGTCAATGCAAAGCCTCCACAATCTGTCCTTCTTTCTTATAAAAATTACTGGTGTACCCCACAGTGATACACTTGGACATACAAGTCCCAAATAAAACAACTCCTTCAATTTCATATTTAACTCTTGCAATTTAGGTGTCGACATTTAATATGGCGTTCTATAAATTGGTTTCGTTCCAGGTTTTAGATATATAGTAAATTCAGACTCGCTATTTGGCGGTAAACCTGGTAGTTCTTTAGGAAAAACATATGCAAAATCCGATACTACTGGAAAGTCTTCCAATCTTTCCGCGTCACCTTTTTCATTAAGCACTAATATGGCATACAACTTACATCCCTTGAGCATGTTTTTCTATAATTGTAGGGAATAAATAAATCTTAGCGATACTCCTTAGTTTCTTCCTACAGTTACTCTACTCTATCCCAAATCATCAATTAAACTTAATATCTTCATCTTGCAGTTAATTATTGCATCATGCGATTCTAACCAATCCATTCCAATAACTATGTCATAGGATCCCAAGATTGTGACATAAAGGTTTACACTTGTGATGAAATCACCCAAGTTAATGTTACAATCCTTAACCTTTCTTCTAACTTTTTTCTTGGCTCCAGATGCGATTTCTACATATCTGAACTCGTCTTGTTCGACTTCCTTCACCTTAATTATTTTGAGCGCAACACTAGAAATAAAACGTTCAATAGCTCCTATATCTATTAAAATACTAAAACGTTGATCTGCTATCCTACATGAAGTCTCGAGCCCTGTGGAATGATGATCAGCATGAAGGTTATTCACCACTACATGAATCCTATGAGCCTTTCCCAAATCGCCCACAGTCGTTTGTCATATTGATTCGAAAACTCTTTCCTTCTCAATAGGACAATATCTCTTATAGTGTGGCTCTCCACAAGTCCAACATTCGTTCTTAGGGCTAGTGCTCCTCGTTCCAAAGGAAGAATATGTTGGTCTATGATTCTGAGGCCCTGATCTGTTCTGCGGAATATATATAGACTATTGTTGTGGCTGAGGATGAAGTTGTTGCTGCATCAGTGGTACTCTATACATAGTCCTCTTATTGGTATCCTATTTTCCTGGTGTAGGAAATACAGGTCCTTTGGGTGTATCTCAGTACCTAGAAGTCTCTTTAACGAGTGTTTGATGTTGCGGTGCTCTATGTGACGTATGTCTTGTTGGCGTGGAAGGAGTCCTACCTTGACCCCCACTTTTCATCTCTTCTTCAGTGATAAAATCCTTTTATACTTCATCGTGCAAAGTCTAAGGCGTCATAATCCTCACTTTTGCACAAAGGTTGAAGTTGAGTCCAAAAACAAACTTATTAGCCTTTAATTTCTCAGTGTTCAGATGTAGAATATATCTGAGAAACTCCATAAACCTAGCCTCATACTCAGGTACTATATGAATTCCTTGTCATAATGCGTTGAATTCATTAATATGGCTCTCAATGGACTCATGAGATAAGTACCTCTCATGGAATCATTCCTTAGTAGCCATATTCAAATGTGGCAAGAAGGTCTTCCACCAACGAATCTCACTCCCTTTAAGCTAAAAGACTGTTGGAAAACTGAGAGGGGGGGTGAATCAGTTGTTATTGTGCTTAAACAATTATGCCCATTTTAAACTCTTTACAAAACACTCAATGACGATTGCAATAATGCAGGGAAGTAAGCAATAGAATATTCAACATCAATCACACACATGAAATATACAGAGATGGATATTTCCTGAGGAAACCCATAAAGGGAAAAACCTCTTCTTCTTGATATGATAAGTAATATTTATTTTTTGTACATTATCATTCTTATGGACTCCAAATCCTCTTGAGGCTACAACCTCTCTTTTACAAGCAACAACTTGCTAAGAGCACCAACTCTTTGGTTTCCCTAGCACCCACTAGAAGGAAGCACCAAATCCCTGAGTGTTCCAGCACCAACTGGATGGAAGCACCAACTTCCAGTCACACATGCGCCAACCTGTATAACAGAGAATGATATTTCTCCCTTGCACCACCTTACCACCCTGGTTTTTCTGGCTGCAACCAGATGGAAGCTACAACTCCCTGTTCAAGCACCCACTTGAAACTTCTTAGGACAATAGTCCTTCCTAGCACCTCCCTACCACCCTAAGATATATAATCTTACTTACTTTCTTTGTCTCTGATATGGTCTGTTATAGCTCCATGTCTCCTTTGGCTCCTTCAACTTCTATTCTCTGTTCTGCCTCTGCATCTTTCTACTTCTATTCTCTGTTGTCTTTCCTGCAATGTGCAACCCCTCTATTCAGCTTCTCTTCTACATTATATTCTCTTTGTTGTCTCTTCCATACTATGGGTTATTCCTTCGCATGATTTTCACTGCATCACAGTCCTTCTCTCTGTGGTTTTTCACTCTGTCTCCTCCTTCTCACCCCATCGCTCCTGAGCACACTAACATCCTCTTCTCTGTTCTACGTGTCTTTCACTCGCTGAGTCCTCTCCCTCATCATCATTGCAACTCTTCGTCTTCTCTGGAAGTTATCCTGAATGAGTTCATCATCAGTGGGCTTTACCTTGAGATTCCTTGGCTTCTCTGGTAGCCACAATTCTTCATCTTCTCTCTCAGTTACAACCAGTCGTCTTTGGCTCCTTTAACTCCTAAGCCCCTTCCTTCTCGTGACCACTGGCTGTGACCTAGGGCCAATCACTTCAGGACTTCACGTTTTGGGTCATCTGTCGTGAGTCACCCTGACTCTCCCAACTTCCAATCTCCCAAACTTTGAAGTGGAGCTTAGCGACGTGCTAGCTCTTCCCTTGATATGACTTTAGGCGATGAGTTTATGTGACCACACGATTGCAGACACGTCCATAGGTGGTTTGAGGGCAACCTGCTTTTCACCCCATAATTCACTATGAGTCTCCACGTGTCCTTTCCCTAAAACCATGGTTTCGATTGCGGCTCTCTCAAGAAAAATTAAGACCCGAGCATGTTCTGGCCCCGCAATGCAATGGGACCATCAATTTCACGATATTGACGGTGCTCCTTCGATCAATGACTCTAATTTATCTTCCTTTGATTTTTCTTTCCTCTGTCCACACGCAATCCTTAGTCTCAATGATCAGGTGACATGTGGCCCTCCAAACCAACATACGAGATCGATTTCTCCTTTCGGGCTTCGGGAGTTTCGATTCTCAAACTCCACTTGCTCTCAGAGCATTTCACCCAGAGTCCATGATCCAATGACGCGTGTCCCTTTTGGATCGACGATCACAATCCTTTCGGGTAGTCAGGGTTCAAAGATCTCAACTTTCCAACCTTTCAACCTACCTTTGCTTTTCCCTGAAGCTGATAATCCACTTACACGTGTCCCTTTCAGATCAACGGTCATGATCCTTTCGGGTATTCGAGGTTAAGAATACTAAAGTCTCAACTGGAAATCCTTTAGTGAGATTTCTATGAAATCTCAAATCCGCTAACACGTACTCCCATTGACGATCAACGATTGAGATTTGTCTTCGGCGATTTTCACGTTCTCCCCATCCACAAAACTTCTGAAGTTGTGGATCACATGCCACATGTCCTCCTCAATGATGGATGGCTCCAAACCACTCCAGGACTTCAAAACTTTGGACAAGTGTTGGTGGTAAATCTCTTGAAGTAAAAATCTCGGAGTGACGTCACTTGATGATGTGTCATGACCCTAGTAGCTGCCATGTGTCACTTGTATTTGTGATTTGCACGTACTTGAAATGCCGAATCAACTTGACACTTGTCATCGTATAATTTCACGACATGTCCTTTCTGACGTGGATCCTCATTCACTTTGGGACTTCGGCCTTCGGGACTTCGGGTATTTTGACTTTTCAATTCGCCAATTCTTCTGAAGTGAGAATCCCTAAACAATAACCTCCTTGCAACTTTTAGACCCAAACTAAACGTTGTTCATCGATCATGTTCTTAGATCGATGACTCGATCTTTCTGCGATGCTACTTTTCTATCTTATCCTATCCTTCCACTTCAAACTACTATGACGAATTTTGTATACTTCGACTCTTTGACTCTCCGGACTTAAGATTTTTCAAGTCTCAAACTGAGGATGGATGGTCCCTGCTTACTTCAGGACTTTGACAAGTCCTCTCTCCTATGCTCATCAAAGGCTTAACCTTCATGCATTTATCTTTGGATCCAACGACTATTGATACTTCACACTCAGATCCAACGACTAAGATCTATTCTCCTCTTCTACATGCTCCTCTTGTCTGGACACTGATCTGTCGACCACTGTCGCTTCTCCTCCTGGGATTACAATTTCTTCCGACTTAGAAGGTTTTCTAAGTATTCAAAGGTTTCGGCCTCCAAACCTTCTCCCACAGGTCTTGTCTTCGCTATTGTTGTTTTCCATCGCTGTTATTGTTCTTCTTTGCTTTCCTGTTTGCCATTGTTGTTCTTGCCATCAATGAAAAGTGCACTTTGCCTATAAACATGCCAACAATATCCCCCTTTGGCATTGATGACAACCCTGAAAGTCTGCACTGTTCGACTTAGACCTCCAACTGTAGCATCCAAACCACTCCTTTTCTCCCCCCTTGACATCAATGTCAAAGAAAACATGCTCCCCCTGAGCTGTTGCAGTACTATGCAAAGGTATTAGATATTCAACCAACACATACTCCCCATGACAGGATGGACTCTCTTAGGTTCAAAGTTGGTCACGCCTAACTTCTGGCGTAAATACTCAAACTGATCTTTTGCAAGAGGTTTAATGAAGATATCAACAAACTGATCTTTGGATGGAATATAATGAAAATAAACAACAGTGTTGGTCACCTGTTCCCTCAATAAGTGATACTTTATGGGTATATGCTTGGTCTTGGAGTGAAATACAATATTCTTTGACACACTGATTGCACTAGTATTATCACAATGAATAGGGATCGGTGTTGTATATTTTACCTCCAAGTCTGCAAGTGTCTGAATCATCCATAATACTTGGGTACAACAAGTGGCAGCTGCAATGTACTCAAATTCTGTAGTCGATAAGGAAATGGAACATTGCTTCTTGCTCAACCATAATACAAGGGAATCTCCTAAGAAGAATGCACCTCCACTTGTGTTTTTCCTTTCATCCACGCAGTTAGCCCAATCAACATATGAATAGACCGAGAGTTGAAAATTCTGATTCCTAGGATACCATAGGCCATAGTCCATTGTTCCTTTCAAGTATATGAATATTCTTTTGATAGCTAAAAAATGACTCTGTTTAGGTGCATCCTGATACCTTCCTACCATTCCAACAACATGCATTATGTATGGATGAGATGTTGTGATGTACAATAGGCTACCTATCATAAACCTATATGAACTCTAATCAACATCAGGTGAGTCATCATCCTTTCTTAACTTGCATCCAATGACCATAGGTGTGCTCATAGGTGTGGAATATTCCATTTGAAACCTTTTCAACATTTCTTGTAGATATTTCTCCTGAGAAAGAAATAATCCTTCAGACCTCTGAGTAATTTGCATACCAATAAAAAATGGCAGTTCCCCTATCATAGACATTTCAAATTCATACTGCATGGTAGAAGAAAACCATTGTACCAATGAATCATTATTGCTTCCAAATATGATGTCATCTACATAGACCAACACAATGAGAAAATCATTACCCTCTGTTTTGATATATAGATTGTTTTCAACTGTTCCTCTCTTGAACCCTTTGTCTTGAAAATACTTATCCAATCTATAATACCAGGCACGAGGAGCTTGTTTCAACCCATATAAGGCTTTCTTCAGCGTGCAGAGAAAGTTAGGGTCATCTGACAGTTGAAAACCCTCTTGTTGTTCCATATAGACTTCTTCTTTTAGATCTCCATTTAGAAAAGATGACTTGACATCCATTTGATAGACTTTAAACTCTTTATGACAAGCATAGGCAAGAAACATTCTAATAGCTTCTACTCTTTCTATAGGCGCAAATGTTTCATCAAAATCTAGTCCTTCTATTTGAGCATATCCTTTGCAGACCAATCTAGCCTTATTTATTATAATATTTCCTTGCTCATTCATCTTATTTTTGTAGACCCATTTTGATCCTATTACATTTTTATTTTCTGGCCTAGGAACAAGTTCCCAAGTGTCATTCTTTTCAATATGGTCTAGTTCCTCATTCATTGATTTTAAAAAATTTATGTCTTTACTGTCTTCATTAAAGTTCTTGGGTTCCACCATGGATATGAAGGCCATATGTGATTTCTCGGTGTCTTTGATGATCCTTCTCCTAGTTTGTACACCTTTGTCCTTCTCACCAATTATCTGACTTTCAGGATGATTCTTTTGAGTAATTCTGGAGGAAGGATTTGATGTTGATTGTTGTTCTGACTCTTCTTGTCTGGGTGTCTCTTCTTCATTTGATTCTTGGCCTTGTTCTTCTTCAGTTTCAGCTATGTCCCCTATAGTAGACTCAATAATGCTGACCTCTATTACTAGGACTCCTTCATCAAACTCTAAATCAATGCAATCAACTAATTTATGAAATATTTTATTAAAACATCTATATCATTTACTATTGGTAGCATATCCTAAGAAGATGCCTTCATTAGCCCTGTCATCATGCTTGCCAAGGTTTTCATTATTATTCTTTATGTAGCACTTACTGCCAAAGAATTTGAAGTGTTTGATTGAAGCAGGCCTTCCATACCACAATTCATAAGGTGTCTTGTCACTATGTGGTCTGAGGTGGGCTTTGTTAAGAGTATGGATTGTTGTGTGTATTCCTTCTACCCAGTAAGTTTGACCAATGTTATTCTCATTCATCATTGACCTGGCCATTTGCTGCACTATTCTGTTTTGCCTCTCAACTACTCCATTTTGTTGTGGAGTTCCTAGGATTGTGTATTCTTTCTTGATCCCATGTTTATCACAAAATTCCTTGAAATCACTTGACATAAATTATCCTCCTCTGTATGATCTTACTGCCTTTAACCTCTTGCATGTTTGATTCTCAGTTAAAGCCTTAAACATTTTAAATTTCTCAAATGCTTCATCTTTTTCTTTGAGAAAAGCAACCCAAGTAAGTCTGGAGTCATCATCAATGATCAACATAAAGTAGTTTTCCTTCCATGTGCCTTCTTGTCTTAATGGTCCACATAAATCCATATGAAATAATTTTTGTGGTTTCTTTGTTGAAGTGGATCTCTTGGATTTAAATTATGTCCTGGTTAGCTTTCCTACTTGGCAGGGTTTACACATAGAGCCTTGTGGCTTTGATATTCTTAGAAGATCTTGTACTGCCTCAATATTTTTGAGCTTGATTAAGTGGTCAAAGTTTAGATGTCCAAGTCTCCTATGCCATAACCAAATTTCGTCACGTTTTCTTAGATGAAATTCTTATTTATCTTCTTTCAACACATATACATTAGTTTCCATCCTTATGCCTTTAGCCACCACTTGTCCTGAGTTTACAAACTTTATCTTACAATCCTTGGAATTGAACACCACTTCGCATCCTCTGTCACACGTTTGACTTACACTGAGAAAATTATGTTTCATCCCATCTACAAGAAGAACATCCTGGGATTTTCCTTTACCATTACTCAAACTCACCATCCCTTTACCCTTGATTTTACCTGGTTCATCATTTCCAAAGGTTACATTTCCTGTTTTTCTTTTACTTATGGACATAAACTTATCCTTGTCTCCAGTCATGTGTTTGGAACATCCACTGTCTATATACAAGGGTTCTTTTTGTTTTTGAGCTGAAAGTACTAGACCACATTTTTCACTATCTTTCTTTTTCCATGTGCTGGCATTTCTAGCTAAAGGATTTATCCTTGGATCTGCCTTGAACTTCTTCAAATGGCAGTTTGCAGCTTTGTGGCCGAAGTTATGATAGTTATAACATTCGAGATCATTGTTTAGTAGGTCAAAGTGATTGGTTCTACGTAGTCTATTCATTGGTTGCTTGGTTCTATGCTGTAAATATTGTTTATTCCTTGACCTCCTCAGTTGCATGTCTCTAAACTTAATTTGACAATTTGCAATCTTATGACCAAAATTAGAACAGTAAAAACAATAACCATGGAAGAAATTTTGGTACCTGAAGGATGGCCTTCTTCTTGGTATTTGTTGCTCCATCTTCTGATATCTTTTTTTTTTATCAGGGATCATCTTGTCTTTATTGGATTTTGGTGATAGAGTACTCTCATGGTCTGATTGTTTGCTGACTTGGAACTTGATCATCTTTACTGGCTCTTTTCTTTCTAGTTGTTTACTGCTTGAACCATTTACATAACCTAAACCAATTTTCAACAAAGGAGATATCTGTTTGCTCAGAATGTCATTTAGTTCTGCTGTGGCTTTAATGCTTGGAAGATTTTGGAGATACAATGTTGTAAAGTTCTCCATCTCTTTTTTGTTTTTTACTACCTCTTCTTCCAAGGCTTCACATCTTGCCTTCTTTTCTGATAACTGTTGTTTTAGAATGTCCTCTATTTTCTTTACCTCTTCTAATTCCACTTTTAGCGGGGAAAATTATTCATCAGGTTCTTTATTGTCTTTCTCGAACTGTATCAACAATTGTTTTTTATTTTTCTTCTTAGATCTGAGTCTAGAAATTTATTCTAGAGCACTGATTAGTTCTCCTTCCAAGTCAACCACAACTTCTTCATCAGCAACATCACTTCATGTGCTTTTATTATCATAATACTTTTTGGCCATAAGCATAAAGTCATTAATCTTATCTTCACAGGAAGAGTTGTTATCTATGTCTTCTAAAGAGTCATCATTGTTTACACATAAAATTTTATTTTTACCAAATCTCTTGGGTTTGTACTTCTTTTCACCTTCATAATTCTGATCTTGTTTCTTGTGTGGACACTTTTATGCAAATTGACCTATATTTCCACAGTTAAGACATTTGAAGGGAAATTTGCCTTGGTACTTTCCTGATCCTTTCTTTAGTCTTCTCACAAATTTTGCTTCAATTTCATCAGTCTCAGAATCCTCATTCTTATCTGCTTTAAATGATGCTTCTCTAGAGGTGGGTTTATCTATCCTCATTTCATATGTAGTCAATGTTCCTAGAAGTTGATCAAAATCCAAATCTTTTAGATCATTAAGTTCTTCTATAGAAGAAACCTTTGGGTTGAACCTATCTGGCAGAGATCTCAAAATTTTCTAAACTAAAGAGGCTTCCTCAATTTTTTCACCAAGTGCTTTCATTGCATTTACTAGTTCTTCAACTCTCATAAAGTACTTCCCAACAGTTTCATCCTCTTTCATATTTAGCTATTCAAATTGTACTCTATAGGTTTGAAGCTTGGCATCCTTTACCTTCTCATTACCTTCATAATTGCTAATGAGTTTGCCCCACATTTCTTTGGCAGTTTCTAAGTGCATAACTTTTACAAATTATGCTTCTGCAAGCCCACTCAGAATAACATTCATAGCCTTAGCATTGAAGCTGAATTCTATCTTGTCATCCTTATTATCTAGTACAATCGGCTTTACATAACTAGTCTCTACCACATCCCAGACATCTGCACCTAAATCCATTATGTAGGTTCTCATCCTAACTTTCCAGAAGGGAAATTTGGTTCCATTGAACAAGGGGTCCTTATTGGTTGAAGTTCCTTCATGGCTAGTCATGTTTAATGTCTAGGATCTACCCTTAGATAAAAGGAACCGGCTCTGATACCACTTGTTGGACAACTGAGAGGGGGGGTGAATCAATTGTTACCATGCTTAAACAATTATGCCCATTTTCAACTCTTTACAAAACACTCAATGACGATTACAATAATGCAGGGAAGTAAGCAATAGAATATTCAACATCAATCACAAACATGAAATATACAGAGACATATATTTCATGAGGAAACCCATAAAGGGAAAAACCTCCTCTTCTTGATATGATAAGTAATCTTTATTTTTTGTACATTATCATTCTTATGAGATCCAACTCCTCTTGAGGCTACAACCTCTGTTTTACAAGAAACAACTTGCTGAGAGAACCAACTCTCTGGTTTCCCTAGCACCCACTAGAAGGAAGCACCAACTCCCTGAGTGTTCTAGCACCAACTAGATGAAAGCACCAACTTCCAGTCACACAGGCACCAACCTATATAACAGAGAACGATAGTTCTCCCTTGCACCACCCTACCACCTTGGTTTTTCGAGCTGCAATCAGATGGAAGCTACAACTCCATGTGTTCAAGCACCCACTTTAAACTTTTGAGAACAAAAGTCCTCCCTAGCACCTCCCTACCACCCTGAGATATAAAATCTTACTTACTTTCTCTATCTTTGATGTGGTCTGTTACAACTCCATGTCTCCTCTAGGTCCTTCAGCTTCTATGCTTTGTTCTTCCTCTACATCTTTCTTCTTCTATGCTCTGTTTTCTTTAATACAGTGCACAACCCCTTTGTTCAACTTCTCTTTTGCATTATATTCTATATGCTGCCTCTTCCATACTATGAGCTATTCCTCTGCATGCTCTTCACTGTGCCACAGTCCTGCTCTCTGTGGTTGTTTACTCTATCTCCTCCTGCTCACCCCATCGCTCATGAGAACACTAACATCCTCTTCTCTGTTCTGCATGTCTTTCACTCACCGAGTCCTCTCCCTCATCATCATCGCAACTCTTCATCTTCTCAGGCAGTTATCCTAAATGAGTACATCATCAGTGGGTGTTACCTTGAGATTCCTTAGCTTCTCTGGCAGTCACAACTCTTCATCTTCTCTGTCAGTTACAACCAATTGTCTTTGGATCCTTTGGCTCCTAAGCCCCTTCCTTCTCATGACTATTGGTTGTGACCTGGGGCCAATCACTTCGGGACTTCACGTTTCGGGTCATCTGTCATGAGTCACCTCAACTCTCCCAACTCCTGATCTCCCGAACTTTGAAGTGGAGCTTAGCGATGTGATCACTCTTCCCTTGATATGAAATTAGGTGATGATTTTATGTGACCATGCGATTACGGGTGCGTCCATAGGCGGTTTGAGGGAAACCCTCTTTTTTCCCTGCAATTCACTACGATTCTCCACGCGTCCTTTCTCTAAAACCATGGTTTCGATTGCGGCCCACTCAAGAAAAATTAAGACCCGAGCATGTTTTGGCCCTGCAATGTGATGGGACTATCAATCTCATGATCTTGACAATGCTCCTTCGATCAACGACTCCGATCTATCTTCCTTTTCTTTTTCTTTCCTCTATCCACGTGCGATCCTTAGTCTCAATGATCAAGTGACATGTGGCCCTCCAAACCAATGGACAAGATTGATTTCTCCTTTCGGGCTTCAGGAGTTTTGATTATAAAACTCTGCTTGCTCCTGGAGCATTTCACCCAGAGTCCATGATCCAATGAGGCATGTCCCTTTTGGATCGACGGTCACAATCCATTCGGGTAGTTGGGGTTCGAAGATATCAACTTTCCAACCTTTCAACCTACCTTTTCTTTTCCCTGGAGCTAATAATCCACTGACGCGTGTCCCT
The DNA here is from genome assembly GCA_009831015.1 of Picea engelmannii. Lineage (NCBI taxonomy): Eukaryota > Viridiplantae > Streptophyta > Pinopsida > Pinales > Pinaceae > Picea > Picea engelmannii. Next base: position 46,773 of record ML790990.1, on the reverse strand, counting down.
TTCGGATCAATGGTCAGGATCCTTTCAGGTATTCGGGGTTCAGAATACTCAAGTCTCAACTAGAAATACTTTAGTGATATTTCTCCAAAATCTCAGATCAACTGACATGTACTCCCCTTGATGATCAATGGTCGATATTTGTCTTCGACGATTTTCATGTTCTCCCCATCCACAAAACTTCTGAAGTTGTGGATCATGTGCCACTTGTCCTCGTCGATGATGGACGACCCCAAACCACTTCAGGACTTCATAAGTTTGGACAAGTGTTGGTGGTAAATCTTTCGGAGTGATGTCACTTGATGACGTGTCATGACCCTAGTAGCTACCATGTGTCACTCATATTTGTGATTCGCATGTACCTGAAATGCCGAATCAACTTGAAAATTGTCATCGCATGATTGCACTACGTGTTCTTGCTGACGTAGTCTTGTTGATGTGGATCCTCATTCACTTCGGGACTTCGACCTTCGAGACTTTGGGTATTTCAACTTTTCAAGTCACCAATTCTTCATAAGTGAGAATCCTCGAACAATAACCTCCTCTCAACTTTTAGACCCAAACTAAACGTTGTTCATCAATCATGTTCTCAGATTGATAGCTTGATATTTCTTCGATGATGATTTTTTAGATTATTCTATCCTTCCACTTTAAATTGATCTGACGATTGTCATATACTCCAACTCTCTGGCTCTCCGGACTTCGGGTTTTTCAAGTCTCAAACTGAAAAATCCTCGAAGTGTTTTGCTCCGGAGTTGAGGATCGTGTGCCACCTGTCTGTCTTGATGATGGATGGTCCCTTCTTACTTCGGGACTTCGGGACTTTGACAATTCCTCTCTCCTATTCTCATCAAAGGCTTAACCTTCGTGCATTTATCTCTGGATCCAATGACTGTTGATCCTCTGTGCTCAGATCCAATGACTGAGATTTGTTCTCCTCTTCTATGTTCTCCTCCTATATGGACATTGATCCGATGACCATTGTCGTTCCTCCTCCTGAGCTTACGATATCTTCCGATTTGATTTTTTTCTAAGTATTCAAAGGTTTCGACCTCCAAACCTTCTCCTGCAGGTCTCGTCTTTGCTGTTCTTGTTTGCCATCGTTGTTGTTCTTCTTCTTTTCTTTCATATTTTTCATCATTGTTCTTGCCATCAATGACAAGCACACTCTTCCTGTAAACATTCCAACGAAGACTTCCATACATACCTTCATGTTGGAGGTGTAATTGTGCAATGTGAAACACATTTCCATATTATCTAACCAAGCTTTGGTGGCTAAATCATCTGTGGAACCCAAGAACTCAGAAAATTTTACCTTCTCAAGTTCTCTATGAACACTACCACTAACTACATGAGGGATCTGTGAACCCTCATTTGGCACAGACTCCCATCCCTCATTGAGATCAAGGTGATTTATCAACACCTCTGAAATCCTCTAAAAGGACCTCATCATACTCATAAAATCTCACACTACAACTCACTCCTGCTCAGTGGTTTGGTCTTATCCCTCTGGAGTAGATCCTTCGGGTGTGCATGTACTTGGAGGAGGCATACCTCTTCCTCCCACATCCCAACTTCTACTCATTCTCCATCCTATAACCATGATACCTACATAAAAAAAATTCAAATGATATTAGCGATATATCATAATTTAAATAAAATTCCATTGGAAGTCGTAACGAGTCTCGTGTCGTAGAATAGAACCCTGCTTTGATACCACATGTAACATCCCTCTAGATAACTGAATATCAATGGGTAAACTTAGATTTAAATTTTATTTAAATCTTATGATTTACACATCTACATTTAAATTCAAACGTGTAAAACATGTGATATGACAAATATGCTTCTAGTAAATTTTTATCTACAAAAACATCTTAAGAGTCTAATACCTTTCCATATATTTTTAGTTGTTAATACCATAGGATATAACTGCGCATACAATTATTCTATATTACCCATAGAATTTGCAACTTGCGCACAAATTGCAATTAGGTCAAGCAGATTGTCAGTTATTGATCCGAAAAGATCTTTTAAAGACTATGGTTAAGTTTTTAAAGCATGAGTTCTTTAACCATTTCAGAATTGAAGAAAGAGGAAGAATTAATGATATAACATAGAATCCATAATAAGATATGTATATCTGAAAATAAGCACAAATAATTAGCAAACCATAACAAAAAAGTTGTTAATGAAGTTCAGCAATATCGCCTACGTCTTCGGGCCTTTGTCTTAGTGGGTGAGGCTTTCTTATTTCTCTTCAAAGATTAAAACATACATTAGAAAAGTCTCAAATGGATTACAAACTGGTCTGGCTGTGTTCTTATAGACCTCAAGAACCCAACGCAATTGACGACACTGGAATCTATTGAGCGAATCTCCCGAAAATGGCCCGCAAAGTTTCTCTTCTCAATGGCTTCCCTGCATAAAAATGGCTTTGACTTTCAAATTCCTCAGCATTTGTCCTTCTCTAAACCTATCTAAAGCTGCCAAGAACCTCTGGTTTTTATAGTTTTGAAATTGGAAACAACCTCCCAACTTCCTCCTAAGATCTGCCTCAAAAAAGGCTCCAAATCCTCCAATATTGGACAAAATCTCCCCAAAAACACGTTGAAAATCCACTAAAAATCATATAATATGGTAAAAAAACCCAAATTTGGGAATAATTCAGGGTGCATCCCCCTATTCCCAGGCTCCTAGTCATATGGTAGGCTCCATGTGTCCTTGGGCTAGGCGCTAATTGTTGAGCCTCGGGTCGTTAAGTCTTGGTTCTATGTGCATGGCCATATGACCATAGCTCTGGCTCCCACACGCCCCAACTTCCTTGGCTCCTAGTCACTAGCCCCTGCTCGGATGAGGTTGGCCCCCACTGACTGGGGCTTATCCCTAAAATGGCACCATCGAAAACTTAAATGTATATTGCACCAAATCATAAACAAGCCACAAACGTAGCGGATTTGGTTAATGCCTTGGTGTTAAATCGTTTCCCAGCCTGAAGGTCGTGGGTTTGATCCCCCCGGAGGTGGAAAAAACCTTTTACCCAGCCAACCTTGGCCAAATTCGAGGTGCCACATGGTGTCTTGTGATTGGGCCATGTGTCACCTTGGGATTGGATCATACTGCTGACGCAACGACCCAATCAACACTGCCACGTCACCACCGTACATGCCATGTCACTACCGTACCTGCCACATGTCGCATTGTTGTACCTACCACGTCACCATCCGTATGCTCAACTGTGGTTTGTACAATCACGTGTCATCCTGTCATTGGGCCATGTCATGTATGCACTACCACGTGTCATCCGTACAGTGACACGTGTCAAATCTCTATAGTGCTAACTCAGCCCGAAAGTGTCGAATCCGAGTGACACGTGTCAACTCCTGGTGACACCACGTTAACATGACGACATCATCATGATGTCATTATGATGTCATCCTGACGTCACCTATCATACCTGCTGATGTCATCATTGACTTTGACCAGTTTGATGTTTTTTTCATGTTTGGGAATTTGATCAGAACGTGATAACTTTCGCATACAGTGTCCGTTTGAGGAAAAAAATGTATGGCTGGAATCAGTGCGACGAGACAGATGCAATGGGGCTTGTTTCATTTGATTATGAGAACTTTTATTTTTAGGCCTTCCTAGATCCATTTTGGTTCTTGGATACATTTTGGATCACGCCTCCCCACTAATACCTTCTGGTCCTCCAAAATGATACTAACTAGTCGTCAAGTGTGGGATAGGCCACCCCACTTGTTCTCTGTCTTTAAACTCTATCCTGTGCACTTGTCTCATCAATATAAATTACAAAAAAACCATGACAACTGATAGCATATTGTTAGCCACTTGTACTCTGTCACATCTTATTGAAGTCACTACCATCCATGTTGAAAACATTAGAAATGATAACATCATAAATAGGACTGCAAATGAGTTAATATGTTTGTAGTACTTGCATGCCATTAGCTTATCTTAAAGCAAAGTATGATTGAACTTCCATTCTACAATCATCACATGTTCATGCTTAAGATTAATTTCTTGATTTGGTACAATTATAGGTGTGTTGCTTGCTTGAGTTGCCTTCCTTAATTGTTCCATTGTTTGAAGAGATTGATTTTCTTTTAAGTGACAAGTATGTACAACATATTCATTTCTTTCTTTGATTAAGTGATATTGATTGTGTTCCCTGTAGAAGATTGCTTTGCGATCATACAAATAAGGACTGCCTAAGACCATTCCACATTCATTGAGTGGCACCACATCACATGTTACATCATCCACAAACTTTGATGAAATTGAAAACTTTAAAGTGCATTGCTTTTTTATGTGCAATTTATGATTGTTGCTTATCCATTTAAGTGAGTAAGGTTTATGATGCATCTGAGTGTTTAATCCCAATTGTTTAACCACTTCCTCTGAAATCAAGTTAGATTGAGACCCACTATCTATCAATGTGTTGAACTTAGTATGCTTCATGATCACCCTTATGTGAATTTGCATCTAGAATCATATGACCATCACCAAGTTTACCTGTCAAACCAACTGTTGTGATTTTGAACTCATCACCCGAATCTGATCCCAAGTTTGATGGCCATGTTGTTGTTGCAATTGTTTGCCTCCCTTTCTTGTCTTTGAACCACTTCGGTCTCTTCTCGAGATGAAATTGCTAGCAATGGTCATCATCATGCCCTTCTGTCTTGCAATTCTTGCAAGAGAGCTTCTCTTCCTTTCTTGTCACTGAATTTTCTTTCTTTCCATTCCACTTCCTTTTGTCCTCTTTTCTTGAAGACGATTCCCCTGATACACCAACTCCTATTTTCCCTGCCTCAATGTATGTTTCTTGAACAAAAACCTCATCAATATTAGTAGGTCCAAACATAAATACAATGTTATGAATGTGTGCAGGCAAAACTCCTATATACTTCATAAGAGTTTCTTGGGTATGTAATGGAATGTCTAACATTAATGCCATCTTACGAAATTCATCTATGTATCCTTGCATTGTTTGTCCCTTTCTTAGTTTAATACCTTGCCATTCAATTAAATCTTTCTCTTTATAACCCAAAGGATAAAAAAAATTTTAAGTGTAGAAACAAAACCTTGCCATGATGGAAATACATTACCCACTTGTTGTGTGCCATTTTGCAACTTGCTTTGCCACCAGATGAGTGTTGTGCCTGGAAGTCGAAGTGATGCCAATTTGATTTGAGTTGCCTCATCTTTGATTTGTTACACACTACAATAAACTTCCATCTATATGGCCCAATTATGAAGCCTCTCTGCATTGACTTCACCATCATACATGGGTAATTCAAACTTCACATCAAGCTTAAGTAAAGGCATATCATGTTTATGTTTATGGGAATGTTTTCTTGTGGTGGATTTGGAACTTGTACTTGAAGAAGAAGAAGTTGATGGAGAAGAAGGAAGTGAACGAGGAGGTTTAGGATGATCCTCTCCTTCTTCACTTTTTTCCTTTGAAGATTCACCTAGAATCGGTCTTTTCCGCTCCAAGTAATCATCATATAAAACCTTTACCATCTCCGACATGGAAAATGAGATCTTTTGAAACTCTATCTCATTATGAGAAAGTCCCTCTTCCAATGCTATCTTCTCACTTTGAGAAGTCCTCTTTCTCGATCCAATCTCAAGATTCTCTTCAACAAGCTTGCCTTCACAGCGATTCAACTTTTCCTTGGTAATCATGCAAACTCAAAAACCAACTGTGAACTTGCTATGATACCCTTTGATTCGAAAAGATCTCTTAAAGACTATGGTTAATTTTTTAAAACATGAGTTCTTTAACCATTTCGGAATTGAAGAAAGATGAATAATTAATGATATAACATGGAAGCCATAATAAGATATGCATATCTGAAAATAATCACAAATAATCAGCAAACCATAACAACAAAGTTGTTAACGGAGTTCGACAATATCGCCTACGTATCTGAGCATTTGTCTAAGTGGGTGAGGCTTTCTTATTTCTCTTCAAAGATTAAAAAGTACATCAGAAAAGTGTCAACTTGATTAAAAACTGGTCTGGATGTGTTCTACTAGACCTCAAGAACCCAACACAACTGACAATATTGAAATCGGTTGAGAGAAGCTCCCGGAAATGGCCCGTAAAGTTGCTCTCCTTAATGGCTTCCCTGCATAAAAATGGCTTTGACTGTCAAATTCCTCAGCATTTCTCCTTCTCTGAAACTGTCCAAGGCTACCAAGAACCTATGGTGTTTACAGTTTTGAATTTGGCAACAACCTCCAAACTTCCTCCCAAGATCTAGCCTCAAAAAAGGCTCCAGATCCTCCAATAATGGACAAAATCTCCCCAAAAACAGGTTGGAAATCCACTAAAAATCATATAATATGGTAAAAAAACCCAAATTTTGGAATAATTCAGGGCACAGCCCCCTATTCCCGGGCTCCTGGTCATATGGTAGGCTCCATGTGTCCTTGGGATGGGCGCTAACTATTGAGCCTCGGGTTGTTAGGTCCTGGTTCTATGCGCATGGCCATATGGCCATAGCTCTGGCTCCCACATGCCCCAGCTTCCCTAGCTCCTGTTCACTAGCCCCTGGTCGGACGGGGTTGGCTCCCATCGACCAGGGATTATCCCTGAAATGGTGCCACTGCAAACTTAAATTTTATTGCGTTGAATCATAAACAAGCCACAAACATAGCGGAGGTGGTTAGTGCCTTGGTGTTAAATCGTTGTCCAGCCCGGAGGTCGTGGGTTCGATTCCCCCAGAGGCGGAACAAAAATTTTACCCAGCCAACCTTGGCCAAATCTGGGGTGCCACGTGGTGCCCTATGATTAGGTCACGTGTCACCCTTAGATTGGCTCGTACTATTGACTCCACGACCCAGTCAGTTGTCCAATCAACACTGCCATATCACCACTGTACCTACCACGTGTCGCACTGTCGTACCTTCCATGTCATCATCTGTATGCCCAATTGTCATTCGTACAACCACATGTCACCCTATCAGTGAACCACGTCATGTATGGACTACCACGTGTCATTCGTATAGTGAGACGTGTCAAATCCGTATATTGCCAACTCAACCTGAAAGTGTCGAATATGAGTGACATGTGTCACCTCTTGGTGATGCCATGTCAACATGATGATGTCATCATGATGTCATGTTGACGTCACCTGTTGTACCTGCTGATGTCATCGTTGACTTTGACTAGTTGACTTTTTTTGCCTATTTGAGAATTTGATCAGAACGTGATAACTTTCGCATACAATGTCCGTTTGAGGAAAATGTTATATGGTCATAGTCAACGCGACGAGACGAACACAATGACACCAGTTTCGTCCGATTCCAAAAACTTTTTTTTAAGCCTTCTTAAATTCATTTTGGTTCCTGGATCCATTTTGAATCAGTGATATTGCACAAAAATCAGGTTTCTTCACTTGTTTACCTAGATGAAAGGCTTACATTAGTCATAACTAAAAGATTTTTTTTCAAAACTCAACCTCATAACTCTTTCAACTTTTACGTTGAACAGGTCATCCAGTATGACTCACTCTGACGGTTAAGTTATATCAATATCTAGTTGTTCTTTCTTGGCGATTTCTGAGTTACAAGTTCAAACCGTTACTTCTATAAAAGAGATTTGAATCTCTTAATACGTCGACCAGTTATGACCAGTTACTTCTATAAAAGAGATTTGAATCTCTTAATACGTCGACCAGTTCTGACCAGTTACTTCTATAAAAGAGATTTGAATCTCTTAATACTTCAACTACTATCTGTTCATAAGGAACTTTGTTACTTTACATGATCATCGCCTAAACATCGCTTGTGTCCATTGGCGGGCATGGACACAAGCCCTCCAATTGACAAACTATTATCATTTCTAAGGCTGCGTCCACCTACGATGAAACCTATGGATTATTTAAATCAAGGAAGCACCCATGAGTACCCACGGTGAAGACCTGCATGTAAAATTTTATGAGGAGGACATAAAATTTTCTCAATTAAGGTGTGTGATTCTTGACAGGAAAAATAAAAAAAATGGATGTGATATCATATACGAAGGACTAATCAAAATTCTCATTGTATCTCACACAACCGATTTCTAGTTGCAACAAATTCCATTCTTTAAATGATCCGATAAAAATATCTGTACACATTAATACTTATGATAGTATTCTTGCTAATTAATAAGCCAGGATACAGTTTAAAATTTTGTGGTAATATTCTAGCTATGTAGAATGCAATGCTACAGGTCAAAACTTGTGATAATAATCTCGTTGTTTATGATGCAATGACAGGTTATTCCTATGATAATGTTCATTGATAGTTTAACATGCTACGATATTACCTGGTTCCTATTGTAACAGTTGTGCTATTCTCAAGAAACAATTCTCTGATTGAAAAATTATTACATACAACACGACCAGATATTTCACAACAATTGTTTTTTTAAATATTCGTATGTTTTTTTTTATCTAACCTGCTACAAGAACATTTACTTAATTAAAGTAACTTGGATGCGGCATAACCAACGATTAATCTTATATAAATGTCTCGATGGTAGTTCCACTTATGTACACAATTGCAGAATATAAATTTTTATTCTCGATTCAAATTCAATAACCATACAAGGATCTCTATAGAAAAATAAACTAGAAAAATAAATATCATAACTAGAATCCTTGTAGATAATTGAAGCCGATATTTAGCCCAAAAGCATGCGCAACATCCACACCTTTTCCTGCCAATCCCAAGACTTCACTGATACCTCCCACTCTTCTTCCCCCTTATCCCCTTAAGCCGAAAAAGGGTCACACACAGAAAAAACATATCTCAAGTAGCACAAGCTTGCCCTCGCAAGAAAAGGGTTCCACTTCTTGCACAAGCTTTCATCCCAACTCACACAAGTAAACTAGTTAGTAGAAATTTTAATAGCATTGCATTCATCCAACAATAGGGTACCTCTCCTTCTTCCTCACCTTTATTTTATAAAAAGAAAGTTGACACTTGTCTTCTCATTCAATATTAGCTAAATTATTTATAATTAAATTAAAGATTATTCACTCCCAACACATGTTACACTTTTCCCAAGTTGCACATGTTTAATCCTTTTTAATTTAAATAAATATGCATTTTCGCTCACACTTAATTAGTTCCTAGATTTTCTCTTAGTTGTCCTTTAGTTCCCCAATTTCTCTTTTATTGTGTCTCCTAACTAATTTACAGTCGTAGTTTGATTATGATTCTTCTCTTAGTTATGCTTTAGAGTCTAGATTGAATTAGGATTCTAACTCTATGTTGACTAACCATTCTCTCATGAATAAATTTCATTTTTATTTAAAATTCCTTTTTATTAATTTCATGCACATATTGTGCATGTTATCACTCTGTAATTTGCCCAAGGCTGAAAGGCAATCACAGAGGCAATATCAAAACCGCTTCGAGTCTTGGATCTAGCCCTCCAAGACTCAGAGAGGGATCTCTCTGTCTGATATAGCTTTGTTTGACGGGATATTAGGCTAGTTAATGAAAACAATGGGCTTTGTTGTAGAAAGGGTTTATAAATTGGTTGAGCCAGTTACACATCCATTGGGCTATGGAGTCTGAAATTAATTAGGAATGAAATACATCCATAAACGAGGAAAGATGACTTCCACAGGGAGAGATAATATGCTCACTGGATCTTTTGCAGCTTAAATGATGAATGGAAGAACAGATGAGGAAAATATCTTCAACTAACCAGCATTTAAGAATTCATTAACTGAAGATATTTAGAAGATAAACATTTAAATCTCTTGAATCAGAAACAGGGTATCAGAGATAAATCCTGAGACATAACGCTATTCATAAATATTAGATTCAGAAAACAAAGTGGTTACAGAGCAAGAAAACATTTAACTGAGAAAATCACAACACCGGTGAACATACGCAAGAATCTTATAAGGTGCCTTCCTTTCATTAATGGCAGATCTATTAAAAAAAGTTACAGCTTGATAGCCACAGGGTGTGAAGATCCAACCCTTTTACATCAAAATCATATCAATAAATAGTATAGCTCTCCTCCTCAAGTTTCGAGAGTCGGTTCAACCGCCTCGGCCAAAAATAGCCCCCACTCCCAGAAGATTCAGAGTTTTCTACCATAAAACATGGACCGTTTTTTCTGCGAAACAGGGGTCTGATCAGACGTGATTCTCTCTTCAATGATGACACCTGGGTGAAAAATGAAAGAGGTTATCGTAGATGGGAATGTTCTGGACAAAAAAATCTTTTGGTTTCGCAAAATTCATCCCCAGCTGGCCGTGACAGCTCCTGCAAAATCGGGACTATAATGGAAAATTTAAAATATGGAAAAATAGGCCTCGAAGAAGTCTCCGACTCTCTCTGCTCATGACTCCTTTGCAAAAACTGAAAGAGGTTTTTGTTCCTCAGCCCGTGCTGAGAAACAAACTCTCTCGGATTTTTAAAATTCGTCCCCGTTTGCTCAGAATATCTCCCGGAAGAAGGCATGGTAACAATAGGCAAAAATGGTAAAAGTTTGTGAAAATGATTTTTTGGCGGGAAAAAATTCCGGACCCCCCCCCTCGTTAAACGTAGACCGCCCAGGGGGATCCGAAATTGAACCTGGATCATTGATTTTGGGGCTCGATTATAAGCCATTCAGATTAG
>ML790989.1:532249-552825 GCA_009831015.1 Picea engelmannii | reverse complement strand
ATTCTAGTTTGTCATCCTTATTAGCTAGCACAACTGGCTTTACATAACCAGTCTCTACCACATCCCAGACATCTGCACCTAAAGCCATTATGTAGGTTCTCATTCTAACTTTCCAGAAGGAAAAGTTTGTTCCATTGAATAGATGGGCCTTATTGGTTGAATTTCCTTCATGGCTTGACATGTTTAAGCTCTAGGATCTACCCTTTAGATAAAAGGGGTCGTCTCTGATACCAATTTTTAGACAACTGAGAGGGGGGGGGGTGAATTAGTTGTTACCATGCTTAAATAATTATGGTTCTTTTAAACTTTTTGTAGAGACTCTAAATGATGATCACAATAATGCAAGGAAATAAACAATGGCACTTTCAACATCATTCACATATATGAGAAACACAGAGACAGATATTTCCCGAGGAAACCCATGCAAGGTAAAAATCCATTTTCCTTTATATGATAAGTAATGGTTACATTATTTACAGTATCATACATATGAGCACCAACTCATAATGAGGCTACAACCTCAGTTTTGCAAGTTTCAACTTGTTGAGAGCACCAACTCTCAGTTTTCTCTAGCACCCACTAGAAGGAAGCACCAACTCCCTGGTTTCTCTAGCACCAACTAGAAGGAAGCACCAAATCCCTGATTTCTCTAGCACCAACTAGAAGGAAGCACCAACTCCCTGTGTTCAAGCACCCATTTGAACCTTTGAGGACACCAGTCCTCCCTAGCTCCTCCCAACCACCCTGAAATATAAATCTTTGCTACAAAAACTTATTACAGTGATATGATGTTCAACAATGGCTTACCAGACTTATCATTGTTCTACTGCATTTCGTTGCTCTATCTGCCTCATTGCCTTTCTGCTCACCTCACTCGTGTTGTCTGTTCTTCCGCTTTTTATGTTCTATGCTCCATGTCCATTCACTGCACAGTTCCTCTTCTATACTATTCAGCTGTTGCACTCTCCTCCTTCTTCACACATGAATCACCTTCACCAACAACAACCACAACAACCACAACCACCAACAACAACAACACCCTTCTCTTCTCTGTACTGTGTATTTATATCTTCTATGCACCTTGTGCATGAAATGTTTGCAATGCCTTTGCATGATGACTCCATGCCATTATCCTCCACCTCTTGAGTGTTCTGTCTGATCATCATCGTGACTCTTCAGCTTCTCTGGCAGTTGAGACTCTTTGTCTTCTTTGTGACAGTTGATCTCACCTTCTCTATTTTATTTACAGGCTTCCATGCTCATCCATCTATCAATCCCTTCTAAGAATAGTCTTCCTTCACTTGGACGAAGCTTGGAGACTCTTCATCTCCTCTAACAATCACACAGGTGTCTCTTCAAATTCTATAGCAGACGCCATCAATGGTTTCTGGCAGTTTCACTGTGTCGTGCATCAGTAGTCCTCCGATCAACACTTGATTTGACGGTTCAGATTACATCGCGATTTCACCTATCGCGATATCAGGATTCCTGATGTCAATAATTTTTGACATGTCCAACTCTCGATCCTCGATACCTCTCCATTGACTAGAATCAACGGTCCAGATCAAATCTTGATCTGATGGCTCAGATTGCATCATGATTTCATATATCGTGATATTAGAATTCCTGATGTCAATAATCTTTGACATGTCCAACTCTCGATCCCCAAAACTCCGACAAGGTGTCCATTTGTTGATGTCATACGTGGATTGAAACACGTTGAATACTGCCACGTGTCACTCTGATTTGTGACTTACATGTGCTTGAAATGTTGAATCAGTCTGACACTTGTCATGACCTTGTTGTGCCATGTGTTCCTAGTTGACGTGGTCTACTAACATGAGTCGGGTCGACTATCTAGATCACATCTTGATCTGACAGCTCAGATTACGCTGGGAATTTGCATATCGAGAAATCGAGATTCCTATTGCATTGCTTCTTTGACATTTCCAAAACGCGATCCTCGAAACTTCGATCAACGGTTCAAATGTGATCTTGATTTGACGGCTCAGATTACATCGAGTTTTTGTGAGCCCTCTACTCCTTGTACTTTTAAAGGTCGTGCAGGTTTTCCTCAATCCAATGGTGGTCGGACCCTGCGCTTGGATCTGACGCCTCTAACTTCAATTAGCCCTCTGGTTAAGCTCGTGGTCCACGTGACCTTCTCCTATATGACTGCAGCCAAACCTCCTCATCAGGGTTTCAGACTTTCCCATGTTGAAACATGTATGTCCTCAAGATTCGCGATCCCTCGAATCCCGACGTGCTCTTTATGCACTAGCTCTCCTAGCTAGGCTCCTGGCCCATATGACCATTATCACTGTGACCGCAGTCTTACCACTCGTCAGGGTTTCAAGCTTTTCAATGCCGCAATACATTAGCTCACGGGATTCCCGATATGTGAAACACTGATGAGTCATCCCTCCTTTCGGGATTTCACCTTGGCTTTTCCCGATGGTAAACCTCGTGCAACTCCTGTCCGATCTGATGGCTGATGGGATTTCTGAATGAGATCCAACGACTGTCGATCTCTGTCTTCCTTCTCCTCTGCGAACTCCTATATCTTGAGCTTTGCTGCACACATTCTCCTCGACGTTGTTCCTCTTGAGATTTCACTTCCAAATCCCCAAGGGATTCTTGGACTTCTGCACCTCTGCAAAGTCTTCACATGCACACTCTGATCCTACCATCTTCACTATTGTACTTGCCATCAATGACAAGCATACGCTGCCTGTTAGACATTTTCCAACAGGAGGTATAGTGCTTCCTGGGAAAGATGAATTTCTTGAGGAGATTCATCTTGAATCTGGCTGAAATTATAAAGCATATCAAAAGTATGCTTAGGAAAGGTAATGAGATAAAATGGATCTTCCAAGCCAGGAGATCATTTGAATACATCAAAGTAGTGCTGACCAAATCTCTCGTATTAGCCAACCCAAATTTCACAAAGGATTACATCTTGTTCTCATTCGCCTCAGAGCATACCATCGTTGGTGTACTATTATAGAAGGACTACCAGAATTTTGAAAATCCCATAGCCTACTTCAACAGGACGTTGAGAGATTCCCCTCTAAGTTATGATATTATGGAAAAAAAAACATATGCCTTGGTGAAATCCCTCAAAGAGTTCATGACTTATATACTACATTCTTGCGTTATTTCTTACGTGCCCATCAATTTAGTCAAAGACATCCTTACTCAGCCTGACCCTGAGGGGAGTAGAGGTAAGTGGATTGCAGTCATGTTGGGATATGACCTTGAAATCAAGCCCACAAAGATGATTAAGGGTCAGGGGCTCGCAAAATTGATGGAGCAGTCAAACTACGTTGTTTTGCGAATAAACTTCCTTGTTGATCTATTAGAGAACCCTCAAGAAGAAGTAGCCCCGCAAGTATAAATTAATCTATTCACCTTGGTATACATACATTATTTATGTGTTGAAGATTCTGCAAGCTCCTCCAGTGTTAAGTAAGACCAAGGCTAGGTTTTTAAAGCTGAAGGCTACTAAGTTCTGCATCTTAGACAACTCTCTATATTGGAAATATTCGGGATGGATATTGTTGAGTTTCTTACTAGAAGATGACAGGGAACGAGCTATCAGGGAATTCCACAAAGGTGACTGAGGAGGGCATCACTACTGGAAAACCACCGCGCATAAAATTTTGAGGGCGGGTTATTATTGGCCCAACATTTTCGCAGATGTATACAAAGAAGTTTCCAGTTGCCACAAGTGCTAGATATTCGATGGAAGGAGAAAGCTGCAACCCCTATCGTTAAAACAAATCTATGTTGAAGCATCGTTCATGCAATGGGGCCTAGATTTTATAGGAGAGATTCATCTGCCATCTTCGATGCAACATAGATGGATACTTACAACTATGGATTACTTCACCAAATGGATCGAAGCAGTCCCAACGAGGTAGGATACTGACATGGTCATCATTCAGTTTTTGGAGACCAATATTTTGTTTAGATTCAGATGTCCTATCATGATCATCACGGATAACGCAGCGATGTTTAAGTCCAAGAAAATGGAGAATTTTTGTAATGATTACAATATAACTTTGGGAAATTCTACAACATATTTTCCCACAAAGTAATGGGTTAGTGGAATCATCAAATCAAATCTTAACCAGGATTATTAAGAGGCTCTTGCAGGAAAATAAGAAGGCCTGGCATAAGAATCTTATCTACGCGTTGTGGGGTGACATGATCACTACCAAAATGTCCATCTCTATGTCACCATTCCAAATTGTATATGGTGTCGATGCATTTTTCCCTACCTTGCTGGGATTTTCCATCAAGAAGTTGATGCAAGAACAAGAGGTCGAGCCAGACGACACTCAAAGAGGGATAAATTAGCTAATTCATGTGTAGCATATGAGGGAGTAGGTTTTCAACCAATCATAGGTCCACCAAGATAGGATGAAGAATTTTTTTGACAAACATTCTAAGTAAGAGGATTTCAAGGTGGATGATCTTGTGCTAAAGTGGGATGTAAGGAATGAAGAAAAAGGAAAGAATGGAAAATACGATCATCTTTGGATGAGACCTTTCAGAATATTGACATACCATGGAAGCAATGCATATCTTCTACAAAATATTAATGGAGAGATCACTGGTGGGGGGATTGTAAATGGAAGGTTCCTCAAACACTATTTGGTTTAGTGAGGTATGTTTAGTTTTTCATATCTTTGTAAATAGCCATTTCATTTTTTCTATTTTCAAAGAAGGAATTTTGAGTTAGTATGTCAGCAGGAAATTGAATCCCGGAGTGAAGACCCTAAGTTTATGCTGAGTCTGGTCGCAACTATGTTAAGAAGTTCTAGGGTGTGTTTTTTCAGTTGTTTCAGAGTTTGAAAGTCAATAAGGCCCAATGGTCAGGCACCTGGTATGTTTTTCTTTTCCACCTCACTGGGAGGATAGCATCCTTGTTGGAGCCAACTGTTAGCATCGTCATCTTTTCAGTTTGAGTCAGTATTAGTTGATTCATGGTCAGTGTGTCAAAGCATGTGAGGTTAGGTACTGAACAACGAATGGGTTGAATTTATCAAGTGTCCGGTTTGGCCCTTGGATTTGGGAAAGGACATCAGAACCAAACATGTGTAAATGATAAAATTATTTTCCCAAAAGGTCGGGTCTTGTCAGAAGAGGGGTTTTTACGTGCCAAGGGTCAAAGCAAGTTGTTAAATAAGGGTCATGTTGGAATATATAACGACCATAATCAACTCATAATGAAGTTAGAAAGGATAATAAATCACAACGCTCATATCACGTATACTCTATAGCTCTTATCATCTGTACTTTGCACACTTCGAAGTGTACCAGTCGTGCGAATGTGCTACGCAAATCTTTGACCTACTTCAAAAATTCTCATCGCCATGGATTTAGTGTCCCCTGTCATGATTCCATCCCTCACCCATCCATTTATAAATGCCAGTCGATCTAAATGTATTCTATTTTCCAACTGATTTTATGCCTCATTAGTAACTTTTTCCGTAAGCCTTGAATTTCTCGCTGTGGGAAAGCTGATTTCCATCAACCGCATCACAATCTGGGTCGGGAAAGACTATAGGGTTCTATTCATCTTAAATCTACCATGCACATAAAACAAATATGCATTGCACCATGGAGACATCCCAAAACATAAAGAAATGGGCGCAAAATGGTAGAGTTGTGGGATCCAAACATCAAAACTTGGCATTGATAAATGTAGACTTAGATGTCAGAACATCTTTTGAATGGGTCGAGTGCATGATCTATTGCAAGAAAATTGAAGGATACAATGTGAAAATGGCGGAATAGTTCACGCTTAGATTCGACAAGTTCTGTGTAGTGATTGCAGGAATCACATTCCAGGTGATGGAGGAAAATCCGTCAGATGTCATAGAGATCACTCCGTGTGGTAATAGGTGGTATAAATGCATGCCTCTGGATGAGATATGCTATGAGGAATTCATCAAGCCAAACTATTTAAATGGGAAATTCAAAACGAGTGTTCCAAGTCGATATCTATAGGAGCCTTTTTAGAAACTCTTGATGGTAATTAGAAAGTATTTCACCTGTAAAATAAGGTCTGACAGAATACACCCACATCACATCAGGTTGTTGAGGCATTTCACAGGAAGGAGACCCTTGAACCTAAATTTCTTCTTGCACCAAATCCTATGAGGAATGCAAGATAGTGTCCAAGATGAAGAAAACCAGCCAAAGAAAAAATTATCTCATATCTCACTAATCAAATTGTTGATAGTTGAGAAATTAAGGCAATTGGGAAGGATATCGAATTCGTTTCTACTTTTAGTCAACATTCCCAGGGACCCCAAGGAAGATTCCCCTCTATCCACAGGAAAAGAAACATCACACAACACAGAGGTAGAAATAGGAAGGGCAACAAAGAAGGAAAATATATTGGAAGCCTCTTCCCCCAAACAGTTGATACCCTAGAAAAGAGGCAGACCAAGGAAGAACAGAGAGATCGGGAAGGCCCAAGCCCCGAATGAGACACACACAAAATCGGTCATTGAGGAATTACTCATGTGCGCTATCCAACAGGAACCTGTTGAAGGTCCAAAGCGAGAAATTTGTGCCAGATGGAGAAGGTCAGATGCTGAAGACATGTATATTCGTGAGCCATCACAACATCTAAAGAAAGCACAACTCATTATTACTCAGTTGTATCAGGAGAACAGGGAGTTGAGGAAGCAGTTAGCAAAAAATACTGTCGAGACATCAACATCATGGGAGCGAGAGGGGAATGTGACCTGGATCAAGAGGCAAGTCAGAGAAGTGCAAGACACAATCATTCAACTATGCGAGGCACAAAGAATTTCAGAGGAGAGAATTGTGGATCACTTCAAGGAATTTGGACCGTCCATGGAAAACGTCCACACAACTCTAGCTAGTGTGCAAATGAAGATGAAAGGAAATGTGGTTTTGCGAAGATAAGTAAATAATATGGAAAGGTGCAATTGGTCTCTCAGGAAAATGCTTCGAATATCAGGACTGCGAACGAGGCCAGAAAATTAATTGATAGACCCAATTTTGTTTTTTCGAACACGGTGCGATATTTTTCCTCCTCGTGTCTTGTTTCCTGCCAGGGAGTAGGAACTCTAATGTGTACCAGTGCAGCAGACATACGTCGTGAAAATTATGGGAACCCACCTATCACGAAAATACAAGTGTGGGATGAGTGCACGACACTTTTGGAGAAGAGAGTTGTCCCCTGATTGGTGTTTTCATCTTGGAAATGTCAGTGATAGTTCATGGTTACTCGCCACATGCACACCTCAAAAAATGATCATGTGGTATAAATCGAATTCGTTACACTGGATGTTGGGAGTCTGGAAAATCACTTGATCATCCTGATAACCTTTCAAAGGAAAATCACTGACATGTAATTTCTTAACGACAGAATATTGTTGGTGACCGAACTATCATGGTAAAGACATCGGTTATTTTATGATTGGGCATGCTCGAATTTCTATTCTTAGTGAAGTGCCATCCGAAGGATCATATGGCAGAGAATAATCAGAGCCTAATTTCTAGGGATAGTAGTTGGAGGGTAGGGTAGCCCAAGAGACACATTCTTTTCTATATATTGCATATTTTCAATGTAATCCAGGTTGGTTGGAAGAGGAATGTAGTAGACAGTGACTGTTGAATGTAATTTTTCAAACCTGAATGAAGTTTAAATGCAAAGGTCTTGATATTTTGATGAAAATATTCTAATGCTAGTGGTTTGATGTATTGTGTCCTCTCTTATGTATGTGCTTCTTGTGTTCTTCATATGCATGTATGTATATTTTCTAAATCAGAACGTTTTTACAAGTCTAGAATTCATTCCACGGTGCTATAGATTTATCCATTTAGATGACTGTGTTTTCTTCTAAGTGAACTCATAATTCATCTCCAATGGTGCTCTGAGTTTCTTTATATGTTCTTCTCTCATCACACACAATGAATTTGAACTGAAATATTGTTGCCTACTTAGCCTTTATCTTCTCAAGTTTTAGTTACTGACTCATTTGCTTCTCTCATTTTATGGAATTTGACTCCATGGCCCAAGGTCTTGCACCCTCTTGCCAATAGAACCATAAATATTGTAAGAATGTGTTAAATCTAGTCGACATTTCAAATCCATAACCTATATAGAGATGAAGTGTCAGATAGAGCCCTCTCTGGGTCGGAAAGGCTAGTTTTCGGCCTCAAAGTTGGTTTGTAGGTTACCTTTGTCATTCATTTTCTCAGTTGAACAAGTTCACAGAGTGCTAACATAGTGGAGGTCGAAGTAGGATTTCTCAAAAGGAATTACGGAAGATATGACTACTTCTTTGGAAATTATCCACACCCATTTAAATTCAACTGAGATTGGTCCACACTGCCAATCTCTCATCCCACCACATCTAAAATTTTCTAACAAACACACTAAATTTTTCTCCATAGGGGGTGCCAAAATAATTTTTTAGTATAAGTAGGATTTTGGGGGTAGGCATCCAAATAACCCCCTGTCATCAGGTTCTCACATTTTCAAACAGTAGAAGTTGAGAAATAGGGAAATTTTAAATCCTCCAAGTCAAGTGTTCCTACACCATAAGGAAGGGAGATACCCATGAAGGTTCAAAGGCTGAGGTCCAATTGTTCTACGCATCCCTCCTTGAGTCACCCAACTCTTGTGTGGGCATCCAACCCATTTCTAAGGCCAAAAATCTAAATGTCACACTTTGACTGAGGTAATTAGTGGAAAAAACTTAGGATATCTACACAGGTGGTGGTTGTCAGCTTCAATCACACCTTGGTTGGATTTTGTGTGGCTATTCGGATATATAGCCAGTTCTTTCAGGATATGCACCCTCTACCCCTCATTATAACTGACTATTTCAACCTTCACTAGTTCCTCTCTGCCGGTGGCTTCAAACCCCATTGTTGAGTGCTCTTGGAAGGCTCATTGATAATTGAGAGGAAGGACGATACATCTTTTGGGACATGATCTTTTATTTGTTGTTTTTTTCCCCCACATGGACAAAATCCACCTATTCATGTGCTTGTTCACTTTACAATGATTTATGTATGATGTTCATTTGTTTACATACCATTATGATTTATACTATGTTGTGAAGGTCAAAATATAAAACCACTTGTTCATTTATTTCTCTTGTCACCATTTTCACACATTCACTTTGCTAGTCAGAATCATAGGGGACCCACAGAATCCCCTTCATTCTAGACGCTTGCAGAATCTTCCTCCTATTCTAGGAAGGGTTCATAGTCTTGCCAAGCCACCGACTCTATCATCTCACACCCCCGTGAGTAGTAATTTTTTGGGATCAACTTTACTTGGTTCCACTTTACTTGGGTCAAAAAACCAAGGCTATCCATCTATTGGTTCTCCTTCACAAGTAGGTGGGAGTCAAACTTATTCTCAAGGGAGAAGTACACACTTGATGGTTGGAGCTAATCCTCCACCAAATCTCCCTATGTCATACTTGGCATGCCTCAACATTCCTAATTTAACCAAACACACAAATGATCCCATTTTGCATGATGCTACTTGGCCCAATATGCCTACCAAGTTACCATCAAACATCCCGAAGTTTGAAGGAAAACCAGGGAAGATCCTGCCAACCATGTTATGACCTTCCACTTATGATGCTCAAACAAAATCATGGATGATTCCATCTGCTTAAGGTTATTTCAAATGACTCTCACTGGTGCATCAACCAAATGATACGTGGATGAAAAATTAGGGTCCCATGTGACCTTTGATCATTGGCCAAGGCCTTTTTTTCCCTTTTCCAGCTGCTAGTTTGTCATGACACTCGTGTTGACGATAAAAATCGCAACAAGGATTTTTTCTGCAAAGTATTGCTAAAAGCCTATTCTTTATAAGCTAATGATATATATAATACTAGTAGGTGGGACCCCCTTGTAGATTGGAGGATCAGAGATAGTCTTGTTACACATTTTATGTCGTTGTTCGATGATGCTTATAGGGTTCTACATGATTGATGTTGAAATATTGGCTTTATTTGTGAGATAATGGACATAATGGTAGATGGATAATGCATGTTATGTGTGGGTTTCGTTACTCTAAGATCTAAATTCCATGTATGAATGACTTGTATTCATTGGTATAACAATGCTATTGGAACGATCATTTATTACATGTTACATCTACACAAGACACATGTTAGTCATAACAAGAGATAAAAGAAATATGGAATAAATCTAAGAAACAAAACTATGCTATGATATGTTATACTATGAGAAATTGAAATTTAAAAAGGGTTGATGTTAGTCCTAACTAGGAGTGTTAGTGGCTACATGATTTTATTAGAGTTATATGGGGAACATGTGATATAGTTTATAGTATGGTTTTGGATTAATGGTTAGTATGGATCAGGTGGTGCATTTGGCAAGTAATGTATGAAATTTTTTATGCATGGATTAATGGCATGGGTTAATGTTGGTTGGCTGGCGTGTACTACTTAATTGAATGAGGAGAGGATGGAAGTGACATGCATTTACTGCACGTCACTCCATATTTATCCCACTAGTCGTCACCCTAGCTTGGTTATTGTTCATTTGATTTTCGATATGGTTAAGCTCTGATATTTAGGTGAGGAAGGAACTACTCGATCAAGCTCGCATTTTTAAGGCCATTTGGTTAAAGGTATGTTTTTTTTGCCCATCCATGAACTCGCTTTGTTTCTGAAATAAATATCGTCTCGATGATGTAATGGTTTTTTTTTTTCTTGAGGCTAGCAACTGTGTAAAATCGTGGTGTTTCTCTGGAATGGTTGTTTGTGTGTTATTCATTGATAATGGAAAATTGGATGATTGAAGTTGTGATTTCATGGACTATTCTATGTGAAGGAAGCCATGATGTCTCTCTATTTTCTTTATTGGTTTTTGTTGGATGGTTTCATTCAGTTTGGACTTGTTAGTTGTCTCCTCACAGTCTTGTAATCATACCCGATCGTATTTGGTCTTATGGGGTTGTTGTGTATGATTTGAACCACCTTTGGGTCGCTGCATATCATTTTCCACCTGGTCGTGGGATTATTTTATGTTATTGGTATCTGCACAGTTGGTTATGGTGGCTATTATGCCAAGAGGATTGATTTAGGGTTGGTTTCTATTACCTTGGCTCTACATTTCTATCAACATTATTCATCTTTTTGGGGAGAAAAACGAGGATTATGCCCCCGCGTGTTTTTGATGTTGGTTACTCACCAGTAAGAAACCTCTGCACTTCTGCATTGCGGTCTGCCCTATCTGGTGTGAACTGTCACACTGTCTTGCAAACTAAATTTCATGTGGCCTATGTGTCCACTGCGTTCTATTGAAGGGTTCTCACCCACTTTTGATATGATCGACTCCAGACTCCCTATGTTTTAATGATAAAGAGAACCCTTGACTATTTTCTTGTATTCATTGGCACCAAGCCTGATTTTGATTAACTCAACAGTCACACTCTGTTGGTTATCTGGTTGACTGTTATAGTTGTTGGGTAGTATTAACAATGATTTTGATTATTGGCTCATCTCTATTTGATCGCGTGGTTGGAGGGTTGTCATTGGAAATATTAATTGTTATATAGTTGTTGCCTCCTTGTGTTGTAACAGTTGGATTGATAACTCAACATTGTTTTATGGTTTGATTGGAAGTAATTAGATATGTATAGTCACATAAATGCTTCTTTGCGTTATGCGTTGGTCTGTATGTTTCCTACAGCGTGGTATAAATTGAAATGATGGTCGTTGTTACTATGTGTTTTAATTTCCAGATCGAGATTATTGCAATTTGAAGTATTGATGATTGTGGCTTGGTTGTCCATTATGTATGCTTTATGGATATTGTGCATCGTATCATCTTATTGCACCATTAGAGATGGGCACGGGTTTTTATTAGTAGTATGGTTTCATTGAAAATTAATTCTTATATTGGTTAAAGAAATGGAATCAGGCACATTTTAAAAGAGCTTGTGTCTGTGCTTGATTTGAGGAATTAATGTATGGACAGTGGTTAAGGTTTTGATGTTGAACAGAGTTGAAACAAATGATTGTGTGTTCATTGGAATTTTGTTTTAAATATAAAATCGAAGAAATGAGAGGAACCAAAATTCTTATACAGGATGTTTGGAAGGCATGTTTATTTTGAGTATGATGACACTGTGTTAATTAAAAGGGTTGAAGATTTAAATTTGGATAGTGAACAAGTGTTAACACACAGTAATTGTTTAATTGATCACAATAATTGTTTTATGGATTACTTAATTGATTTTACGAACAATATTTTATTTTTTCCCTACCATTATTTCACTTTTCACACATTACAATCCCCTTGCCTTCCCATATTTATTATCCACTCCCTATTCCTAAAATTTAATTATATTTAAGGGAAACTATGTATTATGACAATTTAAGATCACAGGGATGGATTACAGTGGTATATTATTTGGTTTACATTACAGTTGATTGTTTGTTGTTTGTGAGCAATAATCATGATCTTTTCCCCCTCATTTTAACATTTTTTTCTCAATACAACCCCTCGCATATCCCATAACCTTTGTTCACCCCCTGCTCGTTGACAACTATTAACAATTTGTATGGATTGGATTGCATGAGTCTAATATGTTGTTGAGCCAAATTTTATTTCATATTTTAAAAGAGTTGTCATGTATGGTTGTTAAAGAAACTATTTGATAATCAATTATGCATACAGGAATGGGATTTTTCAGCAGAGGTAGTCATGGAAGAGGTAACTGAGGGAGAGGTAATTGGAACAGGGGCCCTAGAAGGCCAATATTCTCTATACACTTTGATGCAGACTCACAAGAATTAGGCCAACTATTTCAAGTTGGGTATTTTAACTAGATTGGGAAAGGAGTGGTCCAACCTAGGCTCGAAAGGCCTCCCTTCCAATCCCCACAGGTTCTTGGTATCCCCATGCCTCCTCATGGCTCACTATAGCCTGAAGTTCTCGAGAAAAATGAATGGCAAGAGATTGTCCACCCGACAATATCCCAACAACGTGGCTGGCGTAACTTGTCTTTACCTGCTCCCCCGCCTATCAATAAAATTGTCCAAGCTATCACTGTCCACTCACTAGCTCAGTATTCCAATGCAAGAAAAAGGTTGAAAACCAAGGCCCACCATGCCCCTGACAGAGGAAAATCCAATGTTTCCCCTTCCTCACCCTCAAATAACTCTCATAAATCTATGTCCTCCTGCATGCATTTGAGAGATGATTGCTCTCGTGTGATCACCGAGATTAGGCCTAAAGTCTCCACACAACCTAAGGTAAATTCAAAGAGATCAAAAGGTGACAGCAACAACCAGGGATAGATTGCCTCGCAAAGTGGAAATATGGATTTTAATCTTATTTATTTATTAATTGTTGAGAATAGTTGACTTCTGGAATTTTGGACAACACACTATTTTTGGATATATGGCTAATATATTTTGGAAATAATTTCAATTATCATTGAGATAAATTGTCAAATATGAATGTGATGATGGGAATCACAAGGAGGGATGTTTTGTTTAATTAACTAGTTGTGTTATGATTTTTAAAAGCTAAAGGGAGTCACAAGGGGTCCCACCTACTAGTTATTATTTATTTAAAAAACCTTATTATTATTTATTACTTTTCCCCCTAACTAAAAAGTTGGTTGAGTTTTAGTTAACTTAACTAAGGAATCAGTTCAACTACTTCAACCATTTTTAATTTTCTTAAAGGTAAAAGGAAAGGGAGGAACAAGTAGATATAGAAGGAGAAGCATACTAAGGTTTTCTCTTTGAGTTTTTGTTGAGATAATTCAGTTTTCATTCATTCCTTAATTCATTAGAAGCATAATTATTTTTTATGATATCAAGTTCCTATTGTAGACAACAAGATTCAAGACTGAATTACATCATTCAGACACTTTTTTTAAGAGGTGTTGATCTATCTTTGATAGTCTATGTAGACTTGTATGTTTGTGAATTAGATTTCATGACTGACAAAGGCTATTGTGCAGAGTCGAGTGGGAAGAAATCCGTGGCGAGTTGATCCATCTTTTAAAGTTCATTTTTCTTTTTTATGTTAGAAGTCCTTTTGTATGTTTCATCGGGGACGTCTAAGTTTGACTTTAGTCCAAAACTTCCTCAGGATTTTTTTTAAAGAGAATGATTCTTTAATGAATTGGAATGAAATAAACGATTTCTTTATGTCTCATCTATTTTGATTATTGACTTGGTGTCTTTACTTCTGTCTCTATATTTATTTCAACATCTGATATGTTTAGAATATTACATAAATAATGATTTTTTCATCAAGCTTTTATTTATAAAAAAATAGCCTAATCACTTGTAAACAATACTCGTGAATTAGGATATCAATTTTGACGGCTATAAACATAGGGTGGTATTCCCGTCTATATTTCTTTAGCCAAGAAGGATCTAAAAATGTTTGAGTAAGATCATTTCATATCTTTTCCTCGACATTTATTTGGCGACCATACTCAGGATATCTTCAATATTTCTCTGGTTAATTTTTATGCTTGACTAGCATCGAATACATCTATTTTTTATGATATTGATTCTTTGACTGTTTTATTTCTTAATGATTTTTCCTGTTGCAAGGCAGGCCAATATTGAGCCCAATCTTCAAGATCAGACCAACATTGCTTTGAATTTGTTCAACACCATTTTAGATGCTGCCAATACTCTTGTTGAGCTTAATCATTAATGGGAAGAAATTGAACGAGATATTTGTGCCCAAGAACATTGGGAAGCTAGACGTAGACATCCTAGAAATCAATAGTAATCTTCTTGTTCCTTCTATTTTAGCCTTACTTTCATGTCCTTAGACTCTCATGTTTATATAAGAAGAAGAGGTTTATCACTTTAAATTAATTCTATTGTTGAAATAGGAAGAAGGAATGTTTTGTTATCAACCCAACAAAGTGATCTAAGGAAAACTTTGTCTAATTCATCTAGTTCGTCCTTCTCTCCCTCACCTATCATCCACAAGATGGAATCTAGTGGTGGATTTGGTGGCACTGGAAGTGCTTCCTCCTCTCAGTATTCAACTTCGTCTATGATTGGTAGCTCATATAGCCACCATATTCATGTCCAATCTACCACAAATATCACCAAATTCATTAAAAAGTATGGGGATTTTCAGTTTGAAGAATATGCCACAACCACACCGTGGCATGCGTCCTCTCCTCTTAACCTAGAACCTGCTACTTTTCCACTTCCTAAATTCAAAGAGCATCTCCCTAAGTTTTCGGGAAATAACATTGTAACTACAAACAAACACCTGGTGGCATTTTCTAATGCTTGTCACAACATATGATCCAATGAAAATGATACTTGCATGTGCTTATTCATCAATTCCTTGGAAGGAAAGCCTCTCGCCAATTTATTTGACCTTCCTCCTAAGATTTTGTTTACTTGGGAGGATTTAGTTTATTGGTTCAAGTCCACCTATTGGAAACCTAAAATCCCAGTTGAGTAGTTACGGGAGTACAATAACATCGCCTATAAGGATGGTGAGACCATCAAGTCCTTCAACTTGTGTTTCACTAATTTATACAATCAAATCCCTGAAATCATTTGAACTCAGAGTGAAGCCAATTTCATGCATTACTACAATGCATTACTACAATGAATTACCTTCCCCCTATCGACATAGGCTTGAGGAAAAATCCATTTATAACCTCGGTTCCTCTCTGCATACTTGTTTAGAGTATGAAGAATAACTCCAAATAACAGGTCTTCCCCAGGGAGAATCGGTTAAACAAATAGACATGTGCACCCTCTTATAGCTAGTACAAGATATGAATAATCATATGATAGTGTATGAGCGAAAGGGACCTATCTCCCCTCTCACCCCTGGAGCTTCATCCTCTTATGCACCCGCCTTTAGAAATCCAATTGAAAATAATTTTCATCCTAAAGCTATCATTCCTCGAAGTTGTTGTAACTTTTGCGAGGAACACCATGAGGACACCACATGTGAGGTAACGAAGAGCACCAGAGATAAGATCTCTGGTAAAAGACGAGAAACTACCATCGTTGTCCTAGATTTTGCAGAGACAAAATATGTCATGATCATCAATAATAGGAACAAATCCTATGCTCCCAAAGGAAAATATGATCCTCCTCGCAATTATTCTAACCCAAGATCATCATCATCAGCTTCTACGATTTAGGTTCCTAAGGTTCCTGATAGTCAAGGAACAAATTCCCCTCTCCCCTCTTCCAAATACAATATTATGAATCAGTTGGCCAACATCAAATCAGATGCCACCCTCCTGGACATGGTTTTCATCCCTGAACAACATAGGCATATAAAACAATTCATGGAAAGAAAATATTATGTTGTAAACAACCTCTCTGAAGAGGTGAATGAATAGGATTCATCTGTAAATAAAGTAGGTGTACATAACTTTATATACCCTGTAAAAAATCCCCCTTTTTATATTTCTGTAAAGATTATGGATAAGATCTCCCATTGTTGCATCATTGATGCAGGTTCGGGCCCAAGTGTGATGTCAAAGATTATTATGGAAGAGATAGGCTTGTCTTGTACAAATGAAAATTCCAAGAGCATGCTGATCTGAAAATAGAAGCTTGACTTGTTATTCT
Source organism: Picea engelmannii (assembly GCA_009831015.1). Classification (NCBI taxonomy): domain Eukaryota; kingdom Viridiplantae; phylum Streptophyta; class Pinopsida; order Pinales; family Pinaceae; genus Picea; species Picea engelmannii. Next base: position 536,185 of record ML790989.1, on the reverse strand, counting down.
ATGCAAGCACCCCCTACTTCAATAAAATAAACCTTAACAGGACCTTGCTTCATGTGTTAAAATATGCAAACTGGTTTATGTGTTAAGTTCCTGCTTTTTCTTGTCAATGTGCATGTGTGAGGAAATTTTCTTTTAAAAGATTAATTATGTGCTATAAACCAATACACAAAAATGTAAACTGCAGCAAATAACATAGCAAACTCACAACAATACCAAGATGATAAAGGAGTTCACCCCTCTCTGGGCTACATCTCCTTGAGCCTCCTTCAATGGACTAGGCTCTTTGGGATTAGTTTGTCAAATTTTATTTTACAAGCTGCTTCTCAAATCCAATGGATTTACAGACTGTACCATTGGGTTCAGAATACATAAAAACCCCAAAATTGACTATTAGAACTCTGAAAATGGATCTTGTCTCATCCAGTAATGACCTCTTCTACATGTGGCCTCCAAGCTTCTCTGAGATTCAATGTGGAAAAAACACCTATAAAAGTCCTCCAATGGATCTGAAACCTATTCCAATGTGTTCAGAGCACAATAATTAGTCAAAAATGACTATTCAGTCTCAGAAAATAGATATGTGCTCATCTGAGCAATGCCTCAAACAATGAGGGCTTCAAGCTTCCTGGAGCTTCCTCAAACTTAAATGGTTAAAAACATGCATTAGAAGTCTCCAAATTCCCGTGAAAACTATTCCAATGGACTCAAAACGTCCAAAAACCCCTAGTTGGGCTTTTTCGGCACCTCATTTGGCCAAAAACTCCAAAAGTTAGGCCTCCTTCCATTTTTCCCCTTCAAGCTCTGTCACTGGTTCGCCATTCTGCACCTGTGTGAAAGTGAACCTAGCTCTGAGCGTTTCTCGTGCCTAAACCCAGCACACGCGCACCTCTCCACAAAACGCACCAAAATGTCGAACGATTAATGGAAACAAAGCCCCCAAGGACGGAGGTGTTGGGCTCATGGGGGGACCACATGGTCACGTTCCCCGCGCATAGTTAGGCACCTGTTCGTGGGTTTAAACTGGACTTTCCATGTGGCGGGATATTCCAACTGTTTGTTTTAAACCACAAAGAGAAAAACCAAATGCGCGCCCATGGATCACATGTATTAAAACATGGAATCGTAGGTTACATTTAAAATCAACACTCGCGCGCGCCATTTGTAAATAGTCGTGGTCATATGTATAAACATATACAACCATCGGTTATACCTTTTTAAAAATCCCTCGTGCACAAACCCGGAAGGCAGGGTCATATTGGCGCATATAGGAAACCGGGGCTAGGGCTCCGTTCAATACACCAACTCCCGCGCGCTCCTGGTATAAAACAATGGTCATATGAACAAACATATAACCGTGGGTTAACAATTGTAAATCCAAACCACGCGCACCACTCCGTATGCAATGGTTACATGAAAATGAATGGGACCACGGGTCAACAATATTAAAACCATTCATAACACGCCACTCCTTTTACTTCAGACATATGATAATGCGCATGACCGGGGGCTGGGGCTAAGCCCCAGCCCGAACCCCTGCGCCATTTCAAATATAACTCGATTTGAAATAAATTTTTAACCGTATGGTTATTAAAACAAATAGAATGACGCATTGGCGGGCTGACCTTTGTTAAAGATTTGTGTGGGGAAAGGTCCGGGGGTCAAACCCCACAGATCCACAAAAATTTTGATAAACCAAACATAAGACCAAAAGCCAATAAACGGGTGCCACGTGGCAGCCCTTCATTGGGCCATGTGGCACCTTTCCATTCACCCACATCATGCCACGTGTCACCATATAACTCGTCCAGTTGTCAACCAATCACAACTCGCCATGTTAGCAGGTGAGAACTCAGCTGCCACGTCATCATACCATCATGCCATGTCACTGCCACGTGTGAGTCATACGGACTGTACGGACAGGTACAGTCAGCATCTTTTTTTTTTTGCCTGTTTGGCTTGGCGAACATATCGCGATATATTCTCCATACGGACTCCGTTTGAGAAAGTAAATATATCGCCGGAATCAAGAAAACGAGATGGACACAATGGCATCATTTTCATCACATTCCGAGCACTTTGAAAATTGAGCAAATTTTTGACCCCTGGTCCAGATTTTGATCACACCTTCCCACTGAAAGGATTTTGGACCCAAAAAAGCTTATGATTATCAATATGAGATTCAATACTCTTCTTCTTTCAAGTTATATCAACTGATTCTACTTGAAAAGTCTTTTCGACAATCACCTGGGTACTTTGACATGCCGTGCACTGCAACTGGCTATGTCCCTCAACCACTGCTCTCTGGTTGTTGCTGACCCACTGTTCTCTCTGTGTTTGGAAGACTGCCAACCTTCCCACTGATAATCAAGTCCCTCTTGTGAACTCTTTTGATGTCGACAATCCGCTCTCCAATGGCTGCAAAAACTTTCCTGCGACATCTTGTCACAAGCCAAGAAAACCATCAATCTTGAAAACAAATTGACACAAGACTGAAAATGATGACAGCAAAGTCTTTTTTCTCTTCAAGCAACTGTCACATCTTGTGCTTCATCAAAGCACATGGTGTTTTCATCCATTTTAGTGTAATCAAAATTGACTTACAAGTCATCCAACACAATCGACTAAACACAAGTCAAACCATGAACGACACAACATAGTCGTCAAGCAATATCGACACAAGTCGAGACTCAAGTGAAACATGCCAACCTTCCAAAATGACAAGTCTAAGAACATGATAAAAGATCATGTTACAATAATGACTCATCCATGATGACAATCATCAAGTTCATTGTTTATGCACTTTCAAAACCAAATACATGTGCATATCTCTTCAACTCTCCTTCCTGTAGAAACATAGGTACTTAAACCCAAAGCATGTGGGTACTAAAGAGCTGAATATGAAAAGTGTATATGGCTGTAACAAATGGACAGCATACCCCTCTTTTACATGTTCTTGACGAGGTGGTATAACACAAGTATGCATTCAAAAGTAAATGCATTCACATGCAAACTCGCATCTTGTAATTTATGATAGACTGTAGCAACTTGTCAAACTTCAACAAAATGAAAAGATAAGGCTGAAATGTGCATCTACAATAGAGAAAATGCAAACCTTACTTACTCAAGAAATCTAACCATTTCTTACCAAGCCAACTCAATGGCGAATCCTTCTGCTGAAAGTTGTCTTCTTGTGAATCCTCTTGACTCACATCAATGATGGAATCTCCTCTTCCATTCTTGTCAATCGTTTTATCCAACTGCTTCTTGTGCTGTGGATGAGAGGTTGGATGCAATGTCCAACATTGGTCAAGGAGATGACCCTTCTTCTGACAATGAGTGCAAATCCTTTGCATGTTCTTTTCATGTTGCCTTTGCTTGGAAAGTTTCCTGAAAGTGGACATTCTTTTCCAACATTTTGAAACATGATGGTTATATAAACCACAATATGTACATGGCATTTTTCTTCCATTTTTACATGAAGATTTATCATGCTTAACATAATCAAAAGCAACTGATTTATAGGCAGATTTATACCTTGAAAATTCACCTTTATCGCCCCTTTGAGGAGGTGAATTGGAAGAGTTACAAGCTCTCTTTTGAAGACTAACAAAACTGTTCTTGTCCTCATGGTTGTCACAACCTTTTTGTTTCACACATTTGCATTCATCTTGATCACAAGTTTTGCATGCTGAAGAGATTGAACTTTCAACAAAAGTTCTTGAACTTTCACCTTGAAAACCTTCTTGGGGAGGTGAACTTGAAACAAAATTTGTTCTTGGAGTTTTTCCATTTTTTTCCTCAACTTTGGAATTTTCTCCATCAATTCGTTCATAACCAAGACCACAATACTTAGGTCTCTCTTCAACAACAATAGGCTCAACAATGCCTTGTGCATGCTTGCCTAACCCTTTACCTTCATAGCCCATTTTTAACAAT
>ML790989.1:487731-532103 GCA_009831015.1 Picea engelmannii | reverse complement strand
ACTTCAACACAAAACTTGCACAAATACCAACAGCTAAATCTCAAGCTATCATTGGCAAATACATGAGCAAAATAAACTATGCTCTGATACCATCTGATCTGAAAATAGAAGGCTGACTTGTTATGCTATGCAAGCACCCCCTACTTCAATAAAATAAACCTTAATAGGACCTTGCTTCATGTGTTAAAATATGCAAATTGGTTTATGTGTTAAGTTCTTGCTTTTTCTTGTCAATGTGCATGTGTGAGGAAATGTTCTTTTAAAAGATTAATTATGTTCTATAAACCAATACACAGCAATGTAAAGTGCAGCAAATAACACAACAAACTCACAACAATACCAATATGATAAAGGAGTTCACCCCTCTCTGGGCTACATCTCCTTGAGCCTCCTTCAATGGACTAGGCTCTTGCGGATTAGTTTGTCAAATGTTCTTTTACAAGCTATTTCTCAACTCCAATGGATTTACAGACTGTACCATTGGGTTTAGAATACATAAAAACCCCAAAATTGACTATTAGAACTCTGAAAATGGATCTTGTCTCATCCAGTAATGACCTCTTCTACATGTGGCCTCCAAGCTTCTCTGAGCTTCAATGTGGAAAAAAACACCTGTAAAAGTCCTCCAATGGATCTGAAATCTATTCCAATGTGTTCAGAGCACAATAATTAGTCAAAAATGACTATTCAGTCTCAGAAAATAGATATGTGCTCATCTGAGCAATGCCTCAAACAATGAGGGCTTCAAGCTTCCTGGAGCTTCCTCAAACTTCAATGGTTAAAAACCTGCGTTAGAAGTCTCCAAATGCCTGTGAAAAATGTGCCAATGGACTCAGAACATCCAAAAACTCCTAGCTGGGCTTTTTCGGCACCTCATTTGCCCAAAAACTCCAAAAGTTAGGCCTCCTGCCATTTTTCCCCTTCAAGCTCTGTTACTGGTTCACCATTCTGCACCTATGTGAAAGTGAACCTAGCTCTGAGCGTTTCTCGTGCCTAAACCCAGCACACATGGGCCTCTCCACAAAATGCACCAAAATGTCGAACGGTTAACGGAAACAAAGCCCCCAAGGACGGAGGTGTTGGGCGCATGGGGGGACCATATGGCCACGTTCTCCGCGCATAGTTAGGCACCTGTTCGTGGGCTTAAACTGGACTTGCCATGTGGTGGGATATTCCAACCATTTGTTTTAAACCACAAATAAAAAAACCAAATGCGCGCCCACGGATCACATGTATTAAAACATGGAACCGTAGATTACATTTAAAATCAACACTCGCACGCACCATTTGTAAATAGTCGTGGTCATATGTATAAACATATAGAACCGTGGGTTATACCTTTTTAAAAATCCCCCGCGCGCAAACCCGAAAGGTAGGGTCATATTGGCGCATATAGGAAACTGGGCTAGGGCTCCGTTCAGCACACCAACTCCCGCACGCTCCTAGTATAAAACAATGGTCATTTGAACAAACATATAACCGTGGGTTAACAATTGTAAATCCAAACCACGCGCACCACTCCATATGCAATGGTTACATGAAAATGAATGGGACCACGGGTCAACAATATTAAAACCATTCATAACGTGCCACTCCTTTTACTTCGGACATATGATAATGCGCGTGACCGGGGGCTGGGGCTAAGCCCCAGCCCGGACCCCCGCACCATTTCAAATATAACTCGATTTGAAATAAATTTTTAACCATATGGTTATTAAAACAAATAGAATGGCGCGTTGGTGGGCTGACCTTTGTTAAAGCTTTGTGTGGGGAAAGGTCCTGGGGGTCAAACCCCACGGACCCACAAAAATTTTGATAAACCAAACATAAGACCAAAATCCAATAAACAGGTGCCACATGGCAGCCCTTCATTGGGCCACGTGGCACCTTTCCATTCGCCCACATCATGCCACATGTCACCATATAACTCATCCAGTTGTCAACCAATCACAACTTTCCATGTCAGCAGGTGCCAACTTAGCTGCCATGTCATCGTACCATCATGCCACGTCACTGCCACGTGTGAGTCGTATAGACTGTACGGACAGGTACAATCAACATCATTTTTTTTTTGCCTGTTTGGCTCGGCAAACAGATCGCGATATATTCTCCATACGGACTTCGTTTGTGAAAGTAAATATATTGTCGAAATCAGGAAGACGAGACGGACGCAATGACACTGTTTTTGTCGCATTCCAAGCACTTTGAAAATTGAGCAAATTTTTGACCCCTGGTCCAGATTTTGATCACATGCTCTCTTATAATAGTCTACAACAAACAACCATAGGTGAGATTAAAAATGTGACCTTAGTTTTGTGCGCAGACCCTGAAATAAGGATAACCCTTAGCACTAAGGTAATTGACATGTTAGTAAGCAATTACTCAATCATATTGGGAAGATATTGGAAAGCTTTGACGGATGGATTCCTCTCACTCGACGAGACACACTTATTTGTTCCTCAGAATGGAAAAAACATTATAGTTCTTAGAGAGGGAAGGATTTCACTTTACATAGAAAGTGTTCCACAACCTAATGTGAACTATATTGAACAAGACCTAGGGGTTTATTCCATATTTTTTGAGGAAGATAATATACCCTTGGAACAGATTGATTTAGATGATGGTATGTGGCACATGCACTTCAATGGTTCATGCTCTAGTGAAGGTAACATATCTAGCATAATATTGTACTCTCATATGGGGAAAATTCATAACTTTTCTTACAGGTTGGAGTTTTCTTGCACAAATAATGTCACTAAATTTGAAGTTTTATTATTAGGCATTGAAAACACCTATAATATTGGTTGTGGTCACCTTTCAATTTTTGGAGATTCAGATCTTACTGTGAACCTTGTACGTAAGATATACTCTCCTATAAACAATTTGATGAAATGATATACCCAAATTGTTTGGGAACTTATCTCGAACTTATTATCTTTTAACATCACTCATGTTAAGAGGGAATTGAACTCAATGGCTGATCGCTTAGCTATTTTTGCAGCCTCTCCTAATTGACAACTTCTGCCACATAGACCTGATTCTACTTTTCAATCTCTATATTGTCCACATATCCTTGACAATATAGAATATTAGCAGGCCTTCCCTAGAGATGATAGCATATGTGCTTTCATTCAAAATGAACCCTATAATCCCAAGGAAATCATATCCATAGAAGATAACAAGATTCCTAAAGGCTTGACTCCTCTAAAGAGTTCATTTTCATTGAGTGATGTAGGCAATAAAGAGAAACAAAAAGAAGAGTTGAAAAGGAAGGTGGGAGAAACCATCTCCTTGAACATTGGGACACTCGAGTCTCCAATGAATGTTAAAATAGGTGCCCAATGTTCTGATGAAGAGAAAATGATTTTTTTCGATCTACTTGGTGAATTTAAAGATGTTTTTGCTTGGTATTATGAGGATCTTCGTGGTTTTGATCCTAGTCTTATACAACATGCCATCCCCATCAAGGAAGGCATAAAACCAGTTAGGAAAAAACAAAGACCAATCAACCCTACATTGGAAGCAACTATTCGAAAGGAATTGGAAAAACTCTTGAAGGCTGGGATCATCTTTCTGGTAAAGTATTCTGAATGGGTTTCCAATTTGGTTCCTATTTGGAAAACAACCGGTCAGATCAAATTATACATTTATTTTCATCCATTAAATCGAGCTAGTATAAAATATCACTTTTCTCTCCCTAACATGGAAATGATTTTGCAGCAAGTCGCACGATCACAAATGATGTCCTTGACGATTTTTTCAGTTACAATCAAATCAAGGTGAAAATGAAAGATACATACAAAACCACCCTTATTACTTATTGGGGTACCTTGACTTATGAACGTAATCCTTATGGATTATTTGTTACGAGTACCACTTTTAAAAACTCTATGCAAATAATTTTCAACGATTTGATCGGTAAAATTATTCATGTTTACCTTGATGATCTAATCATGTACTCTAAAGGACTATCAATTGTCTCAAAGTTTCAAAAACTATGGTTGGGTCCTTTCAAAATCACTTTTGTCCTGGGTACTAACTTTTACATTATAAAATATTTACAGGAGTGATTGTTCTCCTACAACACTAACGGTTCTCACTTGAAACATTACATGGAACCAACTTGAAATGTTTTAATGTTGCTTGGATTTTCTGTATATTAGTAGTCTAGCTCTGCTTTCATTTTTCCACTTTTTTTCATTTCTGCTTTTATAGTAGTTTGATTTCTGCTTCATTCTTGATACATTTCCTACTAATTTTACATTTTTGTCATTTTATTTCTGTTGTTTTAAATTTTGTAATCTCAATTTTGTCATGATTTTTATTGCTTTTTCATCTTTTAGTTGATTTTGGTCAAGAATAAGATGTTGGATCAGTTCTTCCACAGTGACACTCCTGCAAGATATTGTTAGTCAATAACAATCAATCTTAAATAGTTGTTACGATGTTCCCCTGAAAGCATAATTGAATTTTTTATCTTCTTTCACTGTTGTCTTATAAAGAAATTGGTTATCTCCCGCTTTTGCTTTCCATTTCTTCATCCATTTGAGAATTTAAAAGAGGAAGTCCATAAAATTTCCTCCTTGAAGTAAAGAGCAGGTTCTGGTTGAATGATTATGCACATAGGGATAAACCCCCTCATACTTAACATTTTTCAAGAGTTATTCTTGAATTCCCGGTCATTTTCCCATTAATAATGCTCAATTACCCCTATTGCATAATCTTCCTAGTTATATATTCTTAATATGTTGTTCTTTGTCTATAAAACCATGTGTTCTGAGTTCTTAATATGTTGGAAACATATTTCCCTGTGGAGTCACCATTTTGTTGACAATAAAAATCGCAATGAGGATTTCGCCTGCAAAGTATTGCCAAAAGCCTATTATTTATAATCTAATGATATATATAATACTAGTAGGTGGGACCCCCTTCTAGATTGGAGGATCAGAGATAGTCTTGTTACACATTTTATGTTACTTTTGATGATTCTTACATGGTTGTACATGATTCATGGTGAACTATTGGCTTTATTTGTGACATAATGGTAGATGGATAATGCATGTTATGTGTGGGTTTCGTTACTCTAAGCTCTAAATTCCATGTATGAGTGGCTTGTATTCACTGTTATTACAATGCTATTGGCGCCATGATTTATTACAAGTTACACATGCACAAGACACATGTTAGTCATAACAAGAGATAAAATAAATATGGAATAAATCTAAGAAAGGAAACTATGCTATGCTATGCTATACTATGAGAAATTGAAATTTAAAAAGGGTTTATGTTAGTCCTAACTAGCAATGTTAGTGGCTACACGATTTTATTGGAGGTATATAGGGCAAATGTGATATATGTTATAGTATGGTTTTGGATTAATGTTTAGTATGGATCGGGTGGCTCATTTGGAAAGTAATGTATGCAAGTTTTGATGCATGGATTAATGGCATGGGTTAATGTTGGATGGTTGGTGTGTACTATGTAATTGAATGAGGAGAGGATGGAAGCGATGTGCATTTACTACACATCACTCCATACTTCTCCCACTGGCCGTCACCCTAGCTTGGTTATTTTTCATTTGATTTTCATTGTCGTTAAGCTCTGATATTCAGGCGAGGAAGGAATTTCTCAACCAATCTCGCATTTTTGAGGCCATTTGGTTATAGGTGTGTTTTTTTCTCCCATCCATGAACTCACTCTTTTTATTAAATCTCGATGATGTATTGGTCTATGTTTTTCTTGAGGTTGGAAACTGTGTAAGCTCGTGGTGTTTCTCTAGAATGTTTTTTTGTGTGTTATTCATTCCAAATGGAAAATTGGATGGTTGAAGTCGCGATTTCATGGACTATTCTGTGTGAAGGAAGTAGTGATGGCTCTCTATTGTCTCTATGGGTTTTTTTTGGAGGGTTTCGTTCAGTTTGGACTTGTTGGTCGTCTCCTCAAAGTCTTGTAATCATACCCGGTTGTATTTGGTGTTATGGGGTTGATGTGTATGATTTGAACCACCTTTGGGTCACTGCATATCGTTTCCACCTAGTCATGGGCTTGTTATATGTTATTGGTATATTTACAGTTGGTTATGGTGGCTATTATGCCAAGAGGCTTTCTTTAGGGTTGGTTTCTATTACCCGGGCTCTACATTTCTATCAGCATTATTCGGCTTTTTGGGGAAAAACATGAGGGTTATTCCCCTATGTGTTTTTTATGTTGGTTACTGGCCAGTAAGAAACCTCTTCTCTTATGCATCACGATATACCCTATCTGGTGTAAATTGTCATCCTATCTTTCAAGCTAAAGGTTATGTGGCCTGTGTGTCCACTGCATTGTCTCGAATGGTTCTCACATATTGTTGATATGGTCGATTCAAGTCTCCCTGTGTTTTAATGATCGAGTGAACCATTGACTGTTTTCTTTTTTTCATTGGTACCGAGCCCAATTTTTATTAACTCAACAGTCAAACTCTGTCAGTTATCTGGTTGACTGTTATAGTTGTTGGGTAGTATTAACAGTGGTTTTGATTATTGGCTCGTCTTTGTTTGATCGCGTTGTTGGAGGGTTGTGATTGGAAATGATAATTGTTATATGGATGTTTCCTCCTTTTGTTGTAACAGTTGGATTGATAACTCAACATTGTTTTATGGTTTGATTGGAAGTAATTAGATATGTATAGTCACGTAAATCCTTCTTTACATTATGCGTTGGTCTGTATGTTTCCTACAACATGGTATAAATTGAAATGGTGGTCAATGTTACTATGTGTTTTAATTTCCCGATCATGATTATTTCAATTTGAAGTATTGATGATTGTGGATTGGTTGTTCACTGTGTATGATTTATGGATATCATGCATTGTATCATCTTATTTCACCATCAGAGATGGGCACGAGTTTTTTTACTAGTATGGTTTCATTGCAATTTAATTTTAAAATTGGTTAAAGGAATGGAATCGAGCACGTTTTAAAAGTGCTTGTGTCTGTGTTTGATTTCAGGAATTAATTTATGGACAATGGATAAGGTTTTGATGCTGAACAAAGTTGAAACAAATGATGGTGTGGTCATTGGAATTTTGTTTTAAATATAAAATGGAAGAAATGCGAGGAAACATAATTCTTATACAGGATGTTTGGAAGGCATATTGATTTTGAGTATGATGACACTGTGTTAATTAAAAGGGTTGAAGATTTAAATGTGGATAGTGAACAAGTGTTAATACATAGTAGTTGTTTAATTGATCACAGTAATTGTTTAGTTGGTGTTGAATCGTTTTCATTAAACACAAAATTGTTTAATGGATTACTTAATTGATTTTACGAACAATATTCGCTTTTTTCAATACCATTATTTTACTTTTCACACATTACAATACCCTCAACTTCCCATATTCATTATCCACTCCATGCTCCTAAAATTTAATTATCATTGAGGGAAACTTTGTATTATGACATTTTAATATAGCAGGGATGGATTACAATGGTATATTCTTTGGTTTACGTTACAATTGATTGTTTGTTTTTTTGAGCAGTAATCATGATATTTTCCCTCTCATTTTAAAATTTTTCTCTCAATACAACCCCTCGCATATCCCAAAACCTTTGTTCACCCCCTACTCATTGACAACTATTAACAATTTGTATGGATTGGATTGCATGATTCTGATATGTTGTTGAGCCAAATTTTATTTCATATTTTAAAAGAGTTGTCATGTATGGTTGTTAAAGAAACTATTTGCTAATCAATTATGCATACAAGAATGAGATGTTTCAGTAGAGGTAGCCATGGAAGAGGTAACCAAGGGGGAGGTAATTGGAACAGGGGCCCTAGAAGGCCAAGATTCTCTATACACTTTGATGTAGACTCGCAAGAATTAGGCTAGCTATTTCAAGATGGGTTTTTTAACTGGATTGGGAAAGGAGTGGTCCAATATATGCCCGAAATGCCTCCCTTCCAAGCCCCACAGGTCTTTGGTATCCTCATGCCTCCTCATGTCTCACTACAGCCTGAAGTTCCAGAGAACGATGGATGACAAGAGATTGTCCACCCAATAGTCTCCCAACATCGTGGTTGGCCTAACTTGTCTTTACCTTCTCCCCTACCTATCAATCAAATTGTCCAAGATCCCCCTGTCCACTCACCATTTCAGTCTTCACATGCAAGAAAAAGGTTGAAAACCGAGGCCCACCATGCCCCTGACAAAGGAAAATCCATTTTTGCCCCTTCCTCACCCTCAAATGACTCTAATAAATCTATGTCCTACCGCATGCATTTGAGAGATGATTGCTCTCATGTGATCAACAATATTAGGCGTAAAGGCTGCACACATCCTAAGGAAAATTCATAGAGATCAAAAGGTGACAGTAGAAACAAGGGAAAGATTGCCTCCCAGAGTGGAAAATATGGATTTTAAGATTTATTATTTATTAATTGTTGAGAACAGTTGACTTTTGAAATTTTGGACATCACACTATTTTTGAATATATGGGTAATATATTTTGGAAATTTCAATGATCATTGAGATAAATTGTCAAATATGAATGTGATCATGGGAGTAACAAGGAGGGATGTTTTGTTTAATTAACTACTTGTGTTATGATTGTTAAAAGTTGTTTGAGTTTTAGTTAACTTAACTAAGGGATGTTTTGTTTAATTAACTAGTTGTGTTATTCCCCCTAACTAAAAAGTTGGTTGAGTTTTAGTTCACTTAACTAAGGAAGTAGTTCAACTACTTCAACCAATTCTAATTTTTTTAAAGGAAAAAGGAAAGGGAGGAACAAGGGGATATAGAAGGAGAAGCATACTAAGGTTTTCTCTTTGAGTTTTTGTTGAAATGATTCATTTTTCATTCATTCCTTAATTCATTAGAAGCCTAATTCTTCTTTATAATAGAAGGGTCCTATTGTAGACAACAAGATTCAGGGTTGAATTACATCATTCAGACACTTTTTTTTTCCAGAGGTGTTGATCTATCTTTGATAGTCTATGTAGACTTGTTTGTTTGTGAATTAGATTTCATGGCTGACAAAGGCTATTGTGCAGAGTCAAGTGTGCAACAATTTGTGGCAAGCTAATCTAGATTTTAAAGTTCAGTTTTTTATTTTATGTCAGAATTCCTTTTGTATGTTTCATCGGGGACGTCTAAGTTTGACTTTGGTCCAAAACTTCCTTAGGAAATTTTGTAAAGAGAACGATTCTTTGATGAATTGGAATGAAATAAAGGATTGCTTTATGTCTCATTTGTTTTGATTATTGACTTGGTGTCTTTACTTCTGTCTCTATATTTATTTCAGCATCTAATATGTTCAGAAACTTACATAAATAATGATTTTTTCAGCAAGTTGTTAGGACCATACAATGTACTTTTTTGCTCACACTTTTTTCTACCTTTACACCCTTGTTTCACTCAATTTAAACTCACTTTATCACCTTACCCTATCTTTACAAAGGTATACAATGTCTCTTCTCTTTACTATATGTTTAATCTATTTTGCATATATTTTACATTACTCTCGTACTTAACCGTTGATCAGTGTTGAAATAGTTTGAACTGCAGATTAGCATTGAGGCCTGTTGCTGAAACAGTCAAGCACGCAAACCCTGTGGCTGAAACAATCTGTGGTATGCGATGCTGAAACAACAACTCACACAAGATGAAGTTTTTACACTCCATGGTCTATGATGTTGAAACAACAACTTACACTCTCCATGGTCTACGATGTTGAAACAACAACTCACACAAAAGCTGTTACACCCTCTATGGTCTACAATGCTGAAACACGCGCACAAGAAGAAGCTGTTACACTGTCCATGGTCTATGATGTTGAAACAATAATGAAGTTGTTACACTGACCACAACAGTCGCACCTTGAGCCAGAGTTGACCATCGCTGTTGCGTGAAACCATGTTGCTGAAACAACCAGAACGCAAATCTCATTGCTAAAACAACCCGCGATTTGCGATGTTGAAACAACATATAACAACAGTAAAGAGGATAAATAAAGAAGTTGTTACTCCAGCCGCAAAAGAAACACCTCACTCAGCACCTTTTCAACTATTGTAATAGCATTCTTTTACGAGAGACTAGGATGTCGTATCCTAGTATAGAGATTTGATCCGACTAAGAATAGGACTCAAATGTACACATGTAATTTGATGATAAAATTGTATCTAGGGGATTCTCCTCTTTAAATAAGAGGAAATCATCACTAGAGAGAATCTTCTTTTTAGCTAAGAAAGGATTTACAGAGAAGGACGTGTTTTACTTCAGACATTGTAATATGATTCAGTTGACAGATGAATAAAAGATTGTTCTGAGCATTTCTTTCTATTTCCTTTCGTTTCAGGGGAATCTTGTGAGAAGGGAGGGCCCACATTCTTCACAAGATTCACCCATTAGCTTTGTAGTGTGTTAGTGTTATTTCTGTTTATGCCTTGATTAAATTTTGTTTTGTTGAAACACTACTTTACTGAACTTTGTTGTGCTGAAACTCTCCTTTACTGGTTGTTACATTGTTTTCATATAATTCATGCTTGGGTAACTGTTGATCATTCTAGTTAGCAATCTTGTTTGGTGAATTTATGAAAGATTGATAATCAGGGACAGGTGTTGAAGGTTCCTGCTTGGGGAAATAGGGTCATGTTCTCTGTTAAGAGATAGTTAGTCTTCAGTGTGTGTCAATCATTTCAATTAGAAATGAGTCTATGAAAGTGTGACGATCAGAAGTGTTGAATATTCCTGCTTGGGAATATGGTCTTGTTCTCTTTTAAGAGTTAGTTAGCCTTCAGTGTGTGTAATCATTTCAGTTAGCAATGAGTTCATCAAAGTGTGATGATCGGAAACAGGTGTTGAAGATTCCTTCTTTGGGAATAGGGTCATGTTCTCTGTTACATAATAGTTGGTCTTTCATTTTGCAGTATCATGAAAATATTTCTTTCTTAAGTTGTTATCTCTTAATGTAATCCAAGATTCTTTGGATAATTATTTCTTTAAACATTGAACTCTGTAATAGGTAGATTACTTTCCTGTAATTCAAGTTAGAAATTCAGTTTGTTCAAGGCAAAGTGTGATTAATATGTTTTTACTACAACTCTAGGTTGCTTTTGAGATTGAGAATATATAGTGTGTGATTACCTTTGAAATAACAGACTTCCCTGGGTTGACAATTTATGTAGCACTTGATTGTTTAGTTAAATAAGCAATTATAGTGACCAACATTTTGGCGTCGTTGCCGAGGAAGATAATTATAGATTTCAAAATCACTTATGATTTTTCAGATACAAAGATTACATGAGAGGACGCGGAGACCCCAAGGACACTGACCCTAGAGGTGGCAGGGGCAGAGGAAGAGGAGGAAGAAAGACTTATATTGACGAGATTATATCAAAGTCTGAATCTTCTGCTCAATGACCAAACTCTCGGAAACCAAAATCCCAACCTTCATTTCAAGAAAACTTTGAAATGGGGAAAGAAGTTTGGAGTCCTAAGACAGTCGAGAAACCAGCAGGAAACATTAAGGACAGATCAAGAGAAATAGGGGAGCAGACAGAAGAAAAAATGGATGAGTACAATGAAGAATTGCATCATGAAGAACAGGCAGGTCCTAAAGGAGAGGTAAATGATGAAAACTCTTTCTCCACATTAGGATTTCCTATTGGTGATCTTCCTAGAGGGTTAGCTCCCATGAAGAAAATTCCACTCTCATCACTACCTAACTTTCATGGTTTGTCTTCAGAAGATCCTGATGAATTCCTTTTTGAGTTTGGTATATTATGCAGAAGTTATGATAACATTTCCAATGCTAAAAAATTAAAGCTATTTCCAGCAACATTGAAAGGAAATGCACTAAGATGGTTCATGAGTCTTGGAGGCCATGTAATCACAACATGGGACCAAATGAAACAAAAATTCTTGAATAAATATCAGGACTATTACCGAACAAGAGAAAAAATGGAGGAACTATTTAAGATGATGCAGAAAGAGGATGAAAATCTGGAGGACTTTGTAGAAAGGCTATAGTATAATCTACAAATATCCAGTCACCCCAATGTAAGTAAAGATATTCTTAAAAATATATTATTAAAAGGAGTAAGGGATGACTGTCTAGATATGCTGAATATGCTTGGAAAAGGGGACATATCTAAGGAATCATACGATGAAATTGTTAACCTATGTAAAATATGTTCAAGAGGAGCTTCAAGAAATAGATCAAATAACAGGGACACCACATTCTCAAGAGTCCAAAAATCAGCTAGTGGGGGAGCAACAAGAGTCGAAATAGGTAATTTACTTGAAGGTTTTAAAACTGAAATGTTAAGCTCTTTTTCCTCACAAATTGACACCCTGCAGATTCAAAAGAAGCAAGCAAAAGAAGAAGCAGCTCTGTCCATATTTTGTTCTAAATGTAGAGACAAGCACCCACTAAGGGAATGTCCATTGGACAAGAAGCCAATCTGCACCATCTGTGATAAAGATCATGAAACCCGACAATGTCCTTCTCTACCAGGAATCAAGGCAGCATTACAACCAACTGATGAAGAAGTTGAAGCTGTCTATCTATTGACACAGAGAAGGCAATGGAAATCGTAGGGACAAGGTATGAATCCTAACATGCCATTTACATCTTCTAATTGTTGGAATAACTATCCTTCTTTTAATAAAATGAATTACCCTCCCTATAATCAAATGCAATATCTAAATCAAATGAATTACCCACCCATGCAACAAACTAACCCACCTTTTGTTGATCCGTCAATGTGGACTCCTTGGCCTCCACAACAACAACAACCGTATCAAAACCAATGGAATCCAAATTGGAGAGGACAACAACCCCCCTTCTCAAATCAATTACCTCAATCATAATTTCTGCAACCACTCTCCTTACCTTCAGGTACTCCACCAAAAAATCAAATGATGAGACCCCAACTACTTGTACAACCTAACCCTAACCCCAATAATAAAGCTGTGCAGTGCATTGATATCCATAACCAGCCTACATTTTCTCTTCTCCCTGCACAATGCAATGATATTCATTTACGATCTGGGAGAATGTTAGAACCTATCATAGATGATGTTACCTCTTCTGATAAAGAGGAAACAAAATAGCATGATGTACCTGAAGAGGTACAATCATCCTCTAACACTGCTGCTGAAACAGGAAAACCACCATTTCTTGAGTGTTTAGCTTTGACTAAAACACCTGAGCCACCGACTTTCAATCTTCTAGGGGAATTGAAAAATCTTTATGTCAAAATTCCTCTACTACAAGCACTCCAAGATGTACCAATTTATGCCAGGACTATGTGAGACATTTGTGTTAAGAAACCTGGTAAGAAAATTAAGGATCCCCTCACAGTCCATGTTATGGGTGACTTGTCTGCACTAATGTCAGGTAAAGTCCCCCCAGTTAAATATGGTGATCCCGGCCACCCTACCGTTTCAGTACAAATTGGAAAAACGATAATCCCTCGAGTCATGGTAGACTTAGGTGCCGCTATCAATATTATGACTTTGGAAACCTCACAACTGTTACAATTGCAAAATGAAATCAGAGATACCCCAACTATCCTATAATTAGCTGACCGATCCACAATTAAACTAGAGGGAGTCATTGAAGACCTAATTATCTCAGTGG
The DNA here is from genome assembly GCA_009831015.1 of Picea engelmannii. Lineage (NCBI taxonomy): Eukaryota > Viridiplantae > Streptophyta > Pinopsida > Pinales > Pinaceae > Picea > Picea engelmannii. Next base: position 518,478 of record ML790989.1, on the reverse strand, counting down.
AATCCTGGAATTATCCAGCTGAATTTGTGGTATTACAACCTAAAACAAAGTTGGGGGGCCACCCTCTAATTTTGGGCAGGCCTTGGCTAGCCACAACAGATGCTTTTATCAGCTATAGATCAAGTTCAATGACAATTTCCAATGGTTACGAAACTAAACATATTACCCTCTACCCTCATGCTACACCCTTGATTAATAATGATAATTCTGCATGGGTAGAATTTGATGATCAACTTACTCAACCCATCTTGACTATCGGACAAGCTTTAAGCCTTAAAGATGCCACTGAGGATGAAGTAATTAATATTTTTTTTTCTCAACCCTCCTCCATGACTCCAGAAACTCACAACCAGCTAGATGCACTTTTGGAGTCAGATAATCAGGAAAACCTTAACTCTGAAAACCCACCTCAAACATATGCCACCATCTCTTATAAAAGAATACCAGTAGAAATTGAACTTGGAAAAACACTAAACATAAACCCTAACCTGACAGATGTTGAAACACAAAAATTAATGAAGTTACTTCTTGAAAATAAAGAAGCATTCGCATGGGACTAAACATATATGAAAGGAATCTCTCCCGAATTATGTAATCATCGAATATATATTAAGGAAGATTGTCGACCGATCTGCCAATCTCAACGCCGAATGAACCCTAATTTAAGAGAAATCCTTAAAGAAGAACTTCAAAAATTGCTCAACGGAGGGTTTATATATCCTATATCAGACAGTGAATGGTTTTCCCCATTGGTAATAGTTCCTAAGAAAAAATGGAAATGGAGAGTATGTGTGGATTATAGAGCCTTAAATAAAGCTACTCAAAAATATCACTTTCCATTACCATTCATTGATCAGGTGTTAGACAATTTGTCAGGGAAGAAATTTTTCTCCTTTTTAGAAGGTTTCAGTGGGTATGACAAGATCAAAATTGCACCTGAAGATCAAGATAAAACCACTTTTACTAGCCCTTGGGGAACCTTTGCCTATAGAGTTCTCCCATTTGGACTATGTAATGCACCAACAACCTTCCAAAGAGCAGTTATAGGAATCTTTTCTGATATGCTTAATGACTCTATGGAAATTTTTATGGATGAATTTACTCCTTATGGTGTTTCTTTTTAGGAAGCACTACAAAACCTTGAGAAAGTGCTTAAACGATGTATACAACCCCACCTCTCCTTAAGTATAGAAAAATGTCATATGATGATGAGTGAAGGAATAGTGCTTGGACATTTTACTTCATCTCAAGGAATTTAGGTGGATCCATCCAAGATACAAGTCATTAAAGATATTCCTACTCCCAAAACCCAAACAAAGGTAAGAAGTTTTCTAGGACATGTTGGATACTACAAAAGATTTATCAAAAACTTCTCCAAACTAACTTCTCCCTTGTTTGTGTTACTGATGAAAAATGCTGAATTCAAATGGACTAATTCTTGTCAGGAAGAATTCAATACATTTAAACATCAATTATCTACAGCTCTTATTCTTAGAGGACCAGATTGGACACTTCCCTTTCATATATCCTCTGATTCTTCAGATACTGCAATAGGGGTTGTCTTGGGACAAGAAGAAAATCATCTTCCTTATGCTATTTATTTCATTAGCAAGAATATGACTCCTGTTGAACTTAACTATACAGTTACCGAAAAGGAATTTTTAGCAGTTATCTATGCTATTAATAAATTTAGACATTACATCACTAGCTACTCTACTCTTGTCCATACTGATCACTCAGCTATCAAATATCTAATGAACAAACCTATCACAAATGCTCGAGTCACCAGATGGTTACTATTATTGCAAGAATTTGATATTACAATTGTAGATAGACTAGGAAAAGAAAATGTAGTTGTTGCTTTCCTTTCTCGGTTAAAACTTGATGATGATACCCCAGTAGATGATTCCTTTCCTGATGAATATCTATTTGCAGTATCTGCTCACTCATCTTGGTATGCAGACATCACTAACTACTTGGTTGCAGGGAAGTTACCACCACACCTATCCCACTGAGAGAAAAGAAGAATCATTCAACAAAGTGCTCGGTATAGCTAGATAAGTGGGTGTCTTTTCCATACAAGACTTAATCAAGAAATCCGAAGGTGCATTAGAGAAGATGAGGTTTATGATCTACTAAAATCTTTTCATGATGGCCCTTGTGGAGGGCATTTTGCTGATAAGAGAACAACACATAAAATTCTCAGGATGGGGTATTATTGGCCCTCACTTTTTAAAGATGCAAAGAAATATGTCTAGGCCTGTGATAGCTATCAAATAATGGGCCAACCTAATCATAGATATGAAATTCCATTAAACCCCCAGATAGTACTTGAACCATTCGAAAGATGGGCCTTAGACTTTGTAGGACCCATTAACCCCCCATCCAATCAAAAAGTTTACATAGCGGTCTGCACAGATTATATGACCAAGTGGGTGGAAGCTAAAGCACTCCATAGAGCAACTGAAGAAGTAGTTCTAGCTTTCCTATTTGAATACATCTTCATCAGATTTGGAGTGCCAAGAGAATTAGTTACAGATGGAGGACCTCCTTTCACTTCTCATGGTTTTAAAGCCACCCTTCAGAAATATCATATTCATCATAGAATGACTACACCATACCACCCCCAAGCCAATGGATAGGTGGAAAGCACAAATAAAGTAATAGAAGTCATTCTTACAAAAATAGTGAAGGAAAACAGAAAGGACTAGTCTCACAGGCTCCCTAAAGCATTATGGGCCTACAGAACTACCTGGAGAAATACTACAGGATTCTCTCCCTATGAATTAGTTTATGGAAAAAGTGTTGTCTTTCTTGTGGAATTTGAAATTAAAACCTTAAGAACTGCTTTCGCTATCAACCTTGATTTGACCGATGCACAAACAGTCAGGTTACAACAGCTTAATGAATTGGATGAAAAAAGACTAGATGCCATTCATCAGACAACTATGATTCAACAACAAAGATCAAAATGGCATGACAAAACTATCAAGCATAAGAAATTCCAAAAAGTTAATTGGGCCCTACTGTATGACTCTCGATTCAAAGAATTTCAAGGGAAACTACGTACAAGATGGCTTGGACCTTATGAAGTAGACACTATTTTACCCAATGGAACAATAAGGCTCCTCATAATTGTTGACTCTAAAACACCGTTACCTGTAAATGGTCATCGGCTCCGTCTATACCAACGCCCTATTTCCAAAGAAGATTTTAAGGCTACATGTGTGGCAGACTCTCATTACCTCTTTTTAGAGGGGGCTCCTACCCCTCATTACAATTAATTATTTTAATTTAATTTCTTTAGTATTAGATTAGATTTCGTGCACTAATAATCCCTATCAGGAAATAGCATGTTACAATTGATTTTTGCAGATTCTCGATCAAAGAAAAGGCCTACTAAGGAAGCACGATCTTACTTTAAGAAGAGCCAAGCTTCCCCATTGCTAAGACACCACTGTTCAGCAACCCTTCGCCATTTTCCCATTGCTTAAACACCATTGTCAGCAACTTTTCGCAATTTTCTCCATTGTTGAAACACCACTGTTCAACAATCTTTCACATCCTTTCCCCATTCTAAAACACCACTATCCAACAACTTTTCGCCATTTTCCCCATTGCTGAAACACCACTGTTCAACAACCTTTTGCCATTTTACCATTGCCAAAACACCACTGTTCCACAATTCTTCACATTTTTCCATTGACGAAACAACACCGTTCAACAATTGTTTTTCCCTTCTTCCTATGGCTGAAACACCACTTCCTCAGCAGTATTTTGCAACATCACTCTTCAACAAACATTTCTCTATTCTTTCGATCGTTGAAACACCAACTTTTCAGCATTCTCTGTCAATAAGCTTTTACGCTCTCATACTACATTTTTTCCTTCTAGTCAACAAATCCTTGATACAATTCTTCTAACGAATCAAAAGTCTCTACCATGGATACTGCAGAAATATTATGGATAGGCACTATATTTTGTTTGAAGTACGAATCAAAAGGTAAATGTGAGGTATGTAAATTTTATATGTAAATACAATTAAGCTATAGTTAATGAGAATATTCCAACTCATTATTACCACTCATGTAAAATCATTATTAGTCGCACTTAAAGGGGGGGGAGGAAATATCAAACTTTTATACCATCATTTCACACGAATCAACCACCATAATTCCTTTTTACTATCCTTTTGTTTGTTTCACCACCATTTGCATGCCTTCACCCGAAAAAATCACTCTGCACAAAATATGTTACTCGACTCTTTGATGGTGTATTTTACTGAGCTGTTAGCTATGGGAGGCCTTGTTATACGGTACGAACCCGCCACGACAGCCCTGTTAGAACTGTATCCATAAGCATATCAATTTTTTTTGCAGGCAGGATGGCTCAGTTATTTTCATAGGCTCCAGGGGTTTGATCAACAACAGGTTCTGCAATTTGCTCGAAATCTCTAGGAAGATCATTCCATTGTTCAATGGGTTCGGATTCCAATTACAGAAGAGGATATAGCGCAGGTTTCAGGTCTCCCTACCAATGGCATTCGCTTGTTCAGCCGCAAACATATCATCCTTAATGCCCAGCAGGATTTCCTCTTGCCAGGGGAACAAATTGAGCCTAAAGGTCGGGGTGTCTGACTCAGCTCGTTGCCGCCTCCATGGCCGAAAGTTGTATAATTCGTCAAACACTACCTCACCTATGAAGTCCGATACTAGGTAGTCTACCAGCATGATTTTGTCCTATTGTCTCATTTACGACATGCTAGATTGGTGAACATTCCTTATTATCTGGTCGGATGTCTTAAAAATATGTCGCACTACTATAAAAAGGCTAAATATCCTGCCCTTTCACTCACCCATCACCATCTCGTTCAACTGCTTATCCAAATGGGTTTTTCCCAACATAACCCTCCACTAAAAAACCCACCCATAGATCCCCAAGAAGCTATTCAAATTCCTGAAAATCTTTAGGAACAACAACCACAAAACCCTACAGACCCTCCGGAAATACCTAATAGTCCACCTACAGACCCAATCAATCCAATTAACCCCCCTACCATACCAAGACCACCCCACACTTTACCAGAATCATCCACTCCTTCCCTTCATATTCTTAGCGATGATTCTGAACCAGACAATTCTCCCTATCCCATCATTGAGGAAAATCCCCCACGTAAACGAAAGAAAATTCCTTTCTTTCCACCCTTTTTACAAAGAAAATGAACAAGGGCCTCAACAAGGGCAAGAACTATTGCCACTGCTCTAAACCCCCAACCCATCCGACTAATACCCCGTACACCTCCGACCTCCCAAATGCCAGAATCTTTACCTATTCTATCCACGAGCACTGAAACACAAGAACCAGAGGCCCAGTCGGTTGCGGCATCATCCATTTCAAATTTAGTAGCTGAAACACAAGAACCAGCTACTCATCAAGTAGTTGAAACACAAGAACTAGCTACTCATCAAGTAGATGAAACACAAGAGCCAGCTACCCATTTAGTAGTTGAAACACAAGAACCAACTACTCATTCAATAGCTGAAACACAAGAACCAACTATAGCTGTCACATAAGAACCAGCTACATCTGAAACACAAGAACCAACTGCTGATATTGTTACCGAGACATAGGAATCAGATGCCCAGGGTGCTGCAACATTACTTTCTTTACATCAAGAAGCTGAAACACAAGAATCAGCTGCCAATCCTGTAGCTTCTCCAAAAGAACCAGCTAGTGCGGCTGTGATTGCTACACAAGAACCAGTCACTCCTCAACCAGAACCAACAATGGCCTCTGTCTTACAAGAAAATGAGTTCCTAAGGTCTGAACTAGAAGCCTACAAGCAAGAGCTAGCCATGGCAAAGGAAGCCTATGATAAGGAACTTAAATTGTACACCCTAGCTCGCATAACAACCATGTCAAAGGGAACTACAACAGAGAATCCATGTAGAGAATATATGTACAGTCAGTGTGGGCACATATACTATCAAGCATGCTACAAAGTAATTCAAATTCCAATGCTAGGAGCTCCCCCTACACCTTTGACTTTTGCAGTAAAAGAAAAACACCTTGCTGTTACACAAGAACCAACAAGACCTTCCAAAATTAAGACTGAGCCCTGGCCTACAACAAATGTCAAATTTGAAACCCCTTCTTTTGTTAATAAAGTTGTACAAACATTGCCTATTGATGAATCTACCCCTCCCAGCCAGATCAATACCCACACCTTTGTGGAACAAGCCACTCAAACCCTACCTCAGCCCACTACTTGCAACGCTAAAACACAAACTCAGCCATGGGATGAGCAGGAAATAATAGAGAAATGGAAAAAAGAGTCTGTTGTTACACAGGCCAAAAGCCTACAGGAACACAGACAAATATGGATAAACCATATCTATTCAAACTGGGAAGATTTAGAGAAAACACGCCAGGAATCTCGTTCCTATAAGAAACAAAATAAAGAGCTAAAAGGCATATTGCTCCTGATATTTGACTTGGCACAAAATTTGTTGGTTGCAAGGAAACCATCTTCCAATTACTCTCTGTTCCTCATGGAATGACTTACATTGTTTCAGATTAAATCAATCAAAGAAGGCAGACCCCATGCAGTGGTAAATCCAACAGATTTTGTTAAAACCTTTGCAGAAGCCTTTGCTATGGATCAACACCTTCTCTGTGAGTTATATTTTCATAATGAGGCCATCCCTAAGAACCGACAACTTAACCTTAACCCTCTTGTCGGTGACATCAAGATTCGGGAACTCACCTCCTTTCTTAACAATCAGATTATATGGTAGGATGACTTCCTAGCTGCCAAGCATAACAAGGATAACCACCTTCTCTGGACAAGGACATAACCACAAAATGTTGCCACCTTTGTTATAGAGTATTATCAATTTTTAAAGAAACCAGGGATGACTCAACACATTCAACAACTACATACAACAGTGCTTGAGGATTGTCAACAGTTCATTAAATCCACAGAGATTGCTTCCCTACAGGCAAACAACATGTTCTGGCAACAATCTACTGAGAAAATATAGGAACACAATCCTTTTATCCCCACTAATTGTTGGTCACTATAATTGCTTAATTGAATTAAACAATCAAGTGATACATAAATTATCAACCCAGGGAAGTATTTTATTTCAAAGATAGCCACGCACTGTATATGCTCAATTCCAAAAGAAACTTAGTGTTGTAGTAAAGAAACTTATACTAATTATACTTGCTTGAATGAACTGAAGCTCTGAACTAAATCAAAGGAAAGTAACTTCCCTATTGCAATTCTTTTAAAGATCAATCTAAGAATCCTGGATTACATTAAAATAATACTTGCAATGGGAAAGAACAACTATTCTGTAATCAGAGAACAGGACCCTTACTCTCAAATAGAGACTTCAGTGCTAACACTCTTTTCATGAAAACAATAATGCAGAAAACAATTAACTCTATCTGACAGAGAACAAAGCCACCTAGTTCCTTTGTTTCTAAGCAGGAGCCTTGGGCCTTATTTCTGTTTTAGCACAATTGTGAGGTTGAGGTTTACAGAGAACAGGGCAGTCTGATCCCTTCCTTTCTGAGCAGGAATCCCTAACCTAGTGTCTAGCTAGCACCAATAAAAGTCTACAGAGAACAGGGTGTTTTGATTCTTTCCTTTCTAAGCATGAACCCTTAACCCAGTCCCTGGCTAAAACACTTGCAGAGGTATGAAATCTACAGGAGACAAGGTGTTGTGATTCCTTCCTGTCTGAGTAGGAACCCTTTAACCAAATCCCTGGCTAGCACACTTGCAGTAGTAAATGAAATCTACAGAAGACAAGGTGTTGTGATTCCTTCCTGTCTGATAAGGAACCCTTTAACCAAATCTCTGGCTAGCACACTTGCAACAATAAATGAAATCTACAAAAGTCGTGGTATTTGTATTCCTTCCTGTCTGAGTAGGAACCTTTTAACCGAACCTCTGGCTAGCACACTTGCAGCAGTAATTGAATTCTACAGAGGGTATGATATTCCGATTCCTTTCTGTCTGAGCAGGAACCTTTAACCAATTCTATGCTAGCCTCATAAAATCATCACACAATATTGCCGATAAAAAGGATTACAAATTCCATTCAATAAACTAAGACAGAGTCAGTAGTGTTTCATCAAAGCGGAATCCATTAAAAACAATGTTTCAGCAAACGACAGTTAAACTAAACATGAACAGAAATTATGCTAACACACTTCTAACTAATGGGTGAATCTTGTGAAGAAGGTGGGCCCTCCCTTCTCACAAGATTCCCCTGAATGAAAAGCTAGAGAAGGATACTCAAAGCAGTCTTATATTCATCTGTCGAAATATCACATTACAAATTGAAAGAATAGAATACGTCCCGCTTCTCTGGAGTTGCTTCAATACATCAAAACTTGGATATCTCGAATGGTGATTTCCTCTGATTTAAAGAGGAAACCCTTCGATACAATCATTACAATGCATATCTGAATCCTATCCTAAATCGGATCTTCTTTCTAAATCAGCATAGGATGTCCTATTCTCACGCAACCGAATGCTATTACAGGAACTGAATGAGGTATTGTTGTTACGGCTGGTGTAACAACTTCTTCTCATCGTTGTTGATGTTGTTTCAGCATCGCAATTCGGGGGTTGTTTCAGCCACGTGAATTGCACTCTGACTACGTTGACCATTGACTGTGGCAGCTTCCTTGTGTTTCAACATCGTCAGTTCTGGCGGTTTCCTCTGTGTTTCAGCATCTGCAACTTTGAACTGTGTAACAGCTCCATGTTTCATCATCTACATCCTCGAACTGTGTAGCAGCTCCGTGTTTCGGCATCTGCATCCTCGAACTGTGTAGCAGCTCCGTGTTTCAGCATCTGTGACCTCGGACTGTGTAGCAGCTCTGTGTTTCAGCATCAGTTCTGTGTTTCAGCAATAGGCCTCAAATGCTAATCTGCAGTTTTGGACACTTATGCATTTCTAATCAATAGTTAAGTACGAGAGTGATGTAAAATATCATGCAAAATAGATTAAACGTATAGTAATGAGAAGGGACATTGTAGACCTTTGAGATGATTAGATAAAGTGATAGTATGAGTCTAAATGTAGGTGATCAAGAGTATAATGGTGGCAAAAAGTATAGGCAAAAAGGTACATTGTGTGGTCCTAACACTAATATTGAAATAAAAATCTCTAGGGTACCTAACTACATCAAGTGTGTTTAGCAATGTGCTGAAAGCTGGATAGGGTATCAGTTTCATTTTCTTATCCTCTGGATGCCAGCAGAGAAATATCAAGTTCACTATAAGTTGCCCAAGAAGGCCGAAACAGTAGCTTGGCAAAGGTTACAATGCGTTCAAGGGTTTAGAGCTCCAACAGACATCACCTTCCACAGCTACTGCTTGAGTAACTTGTACGCTCAGAGTCGGTATTCAGATTCTAATTCAGAGTGAAGTTGCCTGAGGACATGCAACATTTTAAGTTGGGGGCGATGTTAGGACCATACAATGTACCTTTTTACTCACACTTTTTCCTACCTTTACACCCTTATTTCACTCACATTTAAACTCACATTATCACCTTACCCTATCTTTCCAAAGGTATACAATGTCTCTTCTCTTTACTATATGTTTAATTTTTTTTGCATATATTTTACATTACTCTCGTACTTAACCGTTGATCAGTGCTGAAACAGTTCAAACTGCAGATTAGCATTGAGGCCTGTTGTTGAAATAGTTAATCACGCAAAACCTGTGGCTGAAATAGTCTGTGGTCTACGATGCTGAAACAAAAACTCACACAAGATGAAGCTGTTACAATCTGTGGTCTATGATGCTGAAACAACAACTTACACTCTTTGTGGTCTACGATGCTGAAACAACAACTCACACAGAAGTTGTTACACCCTCTGTGGTCTACAATGCTGAAACACGGGCACAAGAAGAAGTTGTTACACTCTCTGTGGTCTATGATGCTAAAATAGTAATGAAGCTATTACACTGACCACAACAGCCGCACCTTGAGCCAGAGTTGACCATCGCTACTGCGTGAAACCACGTTGCTGAAACAACCAGAATGCAAATCCCATTGTTGAAACAGCCCACAATTTGCGATGCTGAAACATCATACAACAACAGTAAAGAGTATAAATAAAGAAGTTGTTACTCCAGCTGCAACAACAACACCTCACTCAACACCTTTTCAACTATTGTAATAACATTCTGTTACGGGAGACTAGGATGTCCTATCCTAGTATAGAGATTTGATCTGACTAAGAATAGGACTCAGATGTAAACATGTAATTTGATGATCAAATTGTTTCGAGGGGATTCTCCTCTTTAAATAAGAGGAAATCATCATTAGAGAAAATATTCTTTTTAGCTAAGAAAGGATTTACAGAGAAGGACGTGTTTTACTTCAGACATTGTAATATGATTCAGTTGGCAGATGAATAAAAGACTGTTCTGAGAATTTCTTTCTAGTTCCTTCCATTTCATGGGAATCTTGTGAGAAGGGAGGACCCACCTTCTTCACAAGATTCACCCATTAGCTTTGTAGTGTGTTAGTGTTATTTCTGTTTATGCCTTGATTAAATTTTGTTTTGTTGAAACACTACTTTACTGAACTCTGTTGTGCTGAAACTCTGCTTTACTGGTTGTTACATTGTTTTCATATAATTCATGCTTGGGTAACTGTTGATCATTCTAGTTAGCAATATTGTTTGGTGAATTTATGAAATCTTGATAATCAGGGACAGGTGTTGAAGGTTCCTTCTTGGGGAAATAGGGTCATGTTCTCTGTTAAGAGATAGTTAGTCTTCAGTGTGTGTCAATCATTTCAATTAGCAATGAGTCTATGAAAGTGTGACGATCAGAAACAAGTGCTGAAGATTCCTGCTTGGGAATAGGGTCTTGTTCTCTGTTAAGAGTTAGTTAGCCTTCATTGTGTGTAATCATTTCAGTTAGCAATGAGTTCATGAAAGTGTGATGATCAGAAACAGGTGCTGAAGATTCCTGCTTTGGGAATAGGGTCCTGTTCTCTGTTACAGAATAGCTGGTCTTTCCTTTTGCAGTATCATGAAAATATTTCTTTCTTAAGTTGTTATCTCTTAATGTAATCCATGATTCTTTGGAAAATTATTTCTTTAAACATTGAACTCTATAATAGGTAGATTACTTTCCTATAATTCAAGTTAGAACTTCAGTTTGTTCAAGGCAAAGTGTGATTAATATGTTTTTACTACAACTCTAGGTTGCTTTTGAGATTGAGCATATATAGTGTGTGATTACCTTTCAAATAACAGACTTCCCTGGGTTGAAAATTTATGTAGCACTTTATTGTTTAGTTAAATAAGCAATTATAGTGACCAACACAAGATTTTATTTATAAAAAACATCCTAAGCACTTGTAAACAATAATCGTGAATTAGGATATCAATTTTGATGGCTATAAACATAGGGTGATATTCATGTCTATCTTTCTTTAGCCAAGCAAGATCTGAAAATGTTTGAGTAAGATCGTTTCATATCTTTTCCTCAACAACTGGCTTAGAACTTCTTTATGAGTTCAAACAAACCACTTATATCCATTTCATCGAGTACATCCATGAATGGCTTTGGTGGCGTAGTTTTTGTAAATCCAAAACCACCAAAGAACAATGTGATGATTGGTTTCTTAAATCACCCATCTCTATGATTGCCAAAGATGTAGCATCTACTTTTCCTCAATAAGAGGAAGAGGACATCATAAAGGCCCAGTGATTTGACCTCATATATGCTCAATTGGGTTACTTGTATATAGTATTTCTCGATGCACCTAAACCACTACCATTTGGCCAGGACAAACCCAAGGTTTCTCACGCTGCAGATGGGTTGATTGATTCTATGACACACCGTAACCCTTACAGCCACCCATCACCTCCTTATGAGGCCAACCAATATCCATAACCATATGTAGGGATGTATTATTACCATCCTCCCCCTTACCATCAAACATACCCTGTTGGTCCATGCCAACCATTGGTGGCACCCCCATCGGTACTCTCAACCAAGTACAGGTTCACCATCAACCCCTGCATATAACCCCAACAGTGTGGGAAGTACCTCAACTTCCTACACACCCTATGGATTGTCTCCTAAAAACAATCCATATTTTCCATTTCCTAGTCCTCCTCAAGAAGTTGCTCCTCCTAAAGGACAACCTCATGGAGACATTAATTTTGTTCAACCCTCTCCCATTCAATAGGTTCGAACTTTTGAACAATTGAATACGGAAAATTTGGCCCATCCGTCGAATAATTCCAAGTGAGGTTAAAACCAAAACAATAATAACCTGGGACTAGGAGGAAATAACCCCCAACAAAACCCTCCCGCTGGAGACAATCATAATCAAGGAAACCAAAACCCCCAAGGGGGAGACAATAACAATCAACCACACCAAGGGAGGAACAAAAACCTCAGGACTAACTTCCCTTGCACTCTATGTGGCAAGTATGGACATTATACTCACCACTACCCCCAAATTGTCAATTTCAAATGGCTGAAAGCATCCATGAACCCTCAATGCCCTCCAGTGTTTCCTGCCCCCCAGCAGGCCCAACAACACTATTTTCAACCACCACCTATGACTATGTTTCAAAACTATATTCCACACAAGGGTATGATGAATACCCAATAGGAGGTACACCCTAATCCACCCCAAATGGGGCAGTATCAAAACTCAAGCCCCACTCAACCCAAAACTCTGGTTGACTGTAATATTCTCCTTACCAGTGAGGATGAGATTCTTCTGCAAACTCATAGTCATCAACATGGATTCCCTCATGAATCTACCCCTACCACATCTGTAACAACTCCTGAAACATCCAGACCACCCTTGATGATTCCATGCCCTAACACTGATCCCAATCCTAATATACCTTGTGTACCTATGCGGAAGAATGTACACAACCCTCATGCTAGGGAATCCCATAACTACAGTTTAGTCAATTATTTAGCTCAATCCCCTGCAACCATGTCTATGTTGGAGGTCCTCCAAACCTTTCCCTCATAGTGCAAATCCTTTCTTTCCACCTTGGGGGTAGTTGACCCAGTTGATATGGTATCTTCATCCTATATGGTACCATACCTATATAGGAAAGTACCTATATAGGTACTTTCCATACCTATATGGTATCTTCATCCACCTTCCATGGTACCTTCCCCATCTCTCCATCCTCAAGCAGAGGGAAAACCAATACAGATCCTAGTACAAAATCTTGCCACACCACCGACACCCCCAGCTGGGGGCAACACCACCACTGGGGGAAGACGAAGGAAGAATGAGTTTGTTACTCTACCACAAGATCAACCTCCTTGCGCACTATGTGAAAGAGAACGACACCCCGCTGATAGATGCCCTACTATTCCTGAGTTACATAATATTATCCAACTCCCTCAAGCAACCCCATTGCTCACCACTCCACCTAGTGCTTCAACTACTACTACATATTCTTCAACCACACGTAAGAAAGGGTTACAAACCAATTTCAGGTCTGCCATATGCTTAGAATATGTCCATTACACCCATCATTTCCCAACGCTATCTCAATTCCACAAAAAATTAGTTGTAGTACTCCAAACATCCCTGTCGGGGACCCCTTAGGTTATCCCTACTGCTACTCACATTACTGACATTTGTTATGTGTCTTTGTCAGTATTAACGAGAATGAGGTACCCTCCAAAGTATCATGACATTCGGTTCATGTCAAGTGAACCTTCACACCCTGTTCACAATACCCCTTCTACGTCTTCATTCCTGGAGGAAAAAAAACTCACTCGTCGATGGTTTCCCCTCCATCGCACACGATCCCCTGTCTTTTCTCATTTTCCACTACAAGGAAGATATCTTGGAGGAATTAACCACCCTATATTTCCCATGGAATGTGCTCCATCATCGACCAATTTTTCTTTCCCGAGAGGTCTTTAACCTGCCTGATCGGTAGCCCCAAGCTCCTGTAATCTTCCAAATCACCTCCCAAGACTCTCACCAAATCCCCAATAGTGTCAGTGAAAAATGAGGTGGAATTATGGGCCCACCATCCATATATAGGCCCTTTTTTCCAACTTCCACACTCTGTTAAAGGAGCCCATAGCCTCTATTTTATGATTTGTTCTCATCCATAGGATCTTGATCCTATCATATACACATTCACATTCCCCAAGTTAGCATCAACATTGTGCCCCAGAGGAGCATTTTTCTCACACCATGTTCAGGTACGCATGCTCACTTTCAATTTTATCAAATATTTGTTACATGTTCTTTATCATAAGATATTGTTCATGTCAGGTATTTGGTTTTCATGTCTGCAGGTACTTGTTCATCCAAACGTCGCATCCCCTTCAGGTAAATTTTTGACACTAGCATGTAACTATTCCCTCTGTCAATCAATTGCATCTCCTAGTCATACCATCTGACAGTTACCTTTAGGCTCCTTACATTCGGCTCTACAATACCTTTCCCTCTGGTGCATTTGGGTACTGTCACTCGGTAGCACTCTCTCCCACATGAGTTGTCCCATTCATAGTTACCCCTGGAAACTTGTCACTCATGTTTATTTCACCCCCTAGGGATGGGAGTCTCAATAGTCTTTTGCATTTTTGAGAATGAACCCCATACTTCTTCACATCATATTGCTAACCTTCCCAATTGGACTCCCATGTCATATCATTGTAGTTCTATTTTACTGCATCTCTGTAGTTTCATTAGCCCTCCATTTCATCCACCATCATTTTTCCCATCTGCATATTTTCCTCTATTCATTTACCTAATACAGAAACCTGCCCATGGGACCCCCACCCTCCACAAGTTCTTTTTCACAAACTTGCACCCTCACAGAAAAATCCATATTTTGCTGGGGCACCCGTTTCTGTATTTGTATACTCAACCCAATTTATTATGTATTTATTTGGTAATTATATAAATCCTTTGTTTCCATCACATACATAGCTTTTTCTTCATCATCCTTGATGGCATTATTTTTTCTGGCAAAGCACCCCATGTTTCCCTTGGTTGGGGCATCCACTCTTTTTTCATTCTGGCATCATGCACAAACCTTGAGTATCCCAAGTCCATGTACCCATGATCTCTGAGTTTTTTCACTTTGTTAGTATCTGACACAATTTAAACCCATATCTAGTCATCCCCCTGACACTATATTTAGTTTTATGGTTGTTTCCAATCCTCTTTCACAATTTCCCAACCAAGGGAAGTCTTGAGTCTCACTACACCTCGACTTTGTTCATGTTACCCATCAATACCTAATATCATCTTAGTGGATTTCAAGAATCCCTTTGCTTCTTTCCATTGAGCCTCCCTTTATGTTGACATCAACACAGTTTCCAGAAGAGCAACAATATCTTGACTCTCATTACGTTTACAATGAGGAGTCGCAGACAACACAGAGTGAATCATCATTGTTTTCTGATGTCATTGACCCCCATAAAATTTGAATTCAACAAACTCCCATGTTATGGTGGGTCTTACTATGAGAATATTGCAGTTGTCTCATACCAACTAAAGACCTCTGAATTTGTTTGGCCATCAATTCCTATGATTTATCAACAACTCTTAGAGTCGTCCTTGCCTCACTTTAGAGTTTGGTCACCATTCAGAACTGTCATATGTCGTTATCAACCACCCCTGAGGGTGTTGTAGTTATCTACATCATCATACATCTTTAGTTATAGTCTCACATTTTGGTTACATCACACGAGCATGGGGCATGCTCGCCTTGTTTGTACACATATTTTCTTTCTCTCCTTAGAGAAATGTTTGGGTACCATAGTTTTCCCTCTCCCTCTGATGGATCACTTCTGCAATTCCTCTCTTCACTCTTCATTACAATGGAACTCTCAACAAAATAGATATCGATGTATTTAGTCTATACATATTCTCCTAACCTCACACATCATGGGGCATATTTTATCACTAAAAAATCATCCACAACATTGCATGCAAATGGTTAAAGAAACACATTAATACTAGCAGCAATTATTCCACCTACAGCACAAAAATGCATTCAAAAGGAAAAAAAATATACAATTGGGTAAAAAATCGAAATGTGCAGATTCACCCAAAAAGCAAGTGCACAGTGCGCAGCCCAACACAACCCTCAAAGTGCACAATGCACAAAATGCACAATTGTGTAAGAGAAAACCCACAGACTTCTATGAACAGTTCCTTTATGGATCTTGTCCTCCCCTCAACCACTTCTGGACCAACTCCCAACACGATTTGACACTCATATATGACCAAAATCTAGCTTGGAGGCTGGTCAAGGTCTAGAGGGTTCCCCAAAATGCCCTTTGTTCACACTATGAACCAATTACATTTTTCCATGTATGAATGCTATAAATAAGAGCCATGGGTGCACTAAGAAATGAAGATATTCATAGTATTGTTAGGCTGCAAGAATTCTTCCTTGGGAATCCTCTTTTCTCTTGGAATCTTTTAAGAACCATTGCAATATACCATTTCACTCACCTATTGAGGGAATAGGCATTGTTTTTCTTCACCATTTTCCATTTCTTCCATTGTATGAAGAGATATCAATTAGGGAACTCAAGATCCCTCCCAAGGAGGAAGAGGGGACTCATAAGTCCCGAAAATTTCTCTACAGTATTTTTCCTACTAATCTATTGATCCATTGGTAGCATTATGTTGGTCATTGTTGATTTTCATGGCTCTAAGTTTCTCATGCTTTATAACATTTATTGCTTAGTTGTTTTAGTTTATTTCTTTGTTTACATATGTGTTTGGCTTATATAACCCACTCAAAAAACTTTTATCTTGTCTAGCAGGCTCATCTAGACATGAAAGTGATTTTGTTTTCCTCACCCAAGTGACAAAACCAACACAACACCAGTGGCCTAATTGTGAAATCATTTTCTTTTCCGCTACAGATAGTCTTGGGCATTCTTTTTTGAAAATAATGAAATGAACCCGAGATATGAATTCATCGCAAATGAGAGAATAAGATTTCTTGTACCTATTTTCCCAAAGGATGATGAAGTAGACATGTACACATATCTCTACAACATGTTAGCTCAAAATCATGCCGGCAAAGACATTCCTTTCACAGATCACGTGTAGCAGGTATCAAGCCATGTGAAAAGTGAGTGCTTCTCCCTCCTTTGGTGTTTGAGCCTGCAATATATAGGTGTTCAATTTCTTGGAGATGATTTCTCCCCAGTTGAAGCTACTCCTGGAAATAGCCACAGTGTATGCTAGGGGCATCCATTCCTCCAAGAACTTAGCGCAATATTTTTCCCCGTATAATTGGCAAATTAAAGCCATTAAGTAGATATATGGCTCCTTTAGATTTGTTGTCCCGTACCATCCATTGCTTCGGTTTGTGAATTTCTTGTCCTCCTTCCACCAGGAGGCCATTACTTAGCTAGTGTCATGGAATGCATAGAACTTCACAATGAAATCTGTGTTCAACCGCTCCTCCGGGTCCTTGATCTTGTAATATTTCTGGACCTCTGTCGAGAGAAAAAATCTGACACATCCACCATTCTCATCATTGATTAGGAACTTCTGTGCATATGTATGATCGATTATCCAACCTAGAGTCTCAATTCAGGGAAATACTAGGGTTCGAAAAGATACCATATGCAAGTAAGACCGTCGGATATTCAGAAAAACCTGGTCTTCGAGCGCCCTTACATCTAGGTCGTTGTGGGGGATAAGCTCCGGGTAATCTTCCCGGTTAATTTTATTGAAAAAATATCGCCATTATGGGACCATTATTTTTTATCGAGGGGTTTCCTCTGTATTGCCAAAAGTAGGGGGCTGAGAAAATGCCTTCTTAGTCGATGTTTTGATGACCAGTTCCTCTTTGGGAATAAATTCCAACTGCCTCGCAGCACCGGGAGAAGACCCTTCACCGACATATGCTCCCTTCAATTTTGGTGCCCTTGGAGAGCATCTGGTTGTTAGATTTCTTGGAGGATTTTTTTCCTACAGAGAGAACAATGTTAGACACCATGTTGGATATAGAATGATTATACATAAAAATACGACCGCCAAAATGATAAAATTAACACATGCCTCCTCTTCACACTAGCTTAACCTGGTGTTCAAATTCTGAGAATCAAGCGCAACTTTTGAGACACTCTCTTTGCTTACTCAACTGCTTTGGAAATGAGAAACTTGTGTGTAGAATGTTGGGGTTCAAAAATGTCTTAGTTGTTTAAATGGAGATAATAATTAACTTGCCGCATCCGCTATTCAATTTGGGGTGTAGGTGCGGTTCTAAAAAATATGCCACCAGATCCGCATTATGCTCGATATTTAAATGCAGTTGTAGGTTGGCAGTGCAAGTGTAGGATATAATTTGGTTCATCCATGATTTCAAATTCTCATTGTTCGATCGGTGCATGAGGTAGCAATGTATGTGGAGAGAAACATTAATTGTCCTATTAAATGGCATAATCTAATCTTATTTTGTGCTGAAAAACATCCCACTGTTTCGCTAATTTAACAAGTTGATCGAGAGTTGATGCTTTTCTTTAGACAATGTGCATTGATATCTCTTGGAAAAACTCCGATGCCTATCCATCTTGTCATACAGTGCTGATGTGGAAATGTTGACTTGGAAGTGTGACTAAGACATGGGGAAACCTAAGGTGAATCAGGATGAAACTAGGTCGTATGAAATGCCAATGTGACAACGACATGTAGCATTTGAGATTGGATTTTTTTTTAAGACTGTTATTCAGAATCAAGGGTTTTCATTAGATCAACATTTTAACAAATAGGTCATACCTTGTCGATGCATAAAAAGTATCAAGGATTGGCGATCGACAATAATTTTAAACAAGTGTTCTTGGATTACCCCCTCGAAACTTTTTGATGCCAAAAATGCATCGAGGATCGATAATCGACGATGTGTCAATGAAATTTTTTTCCATGATTTAAATTTTTGAGATTTCACTGACCCCGAACAAACACATCAGTAATTGGCTATTAGAGGTTCATCATGGCCCACATCAATGTTCATCACTCTCATATTTCGTCGACGTCAATGGGAAACCGACCATTTTCTAAATCTTCTTTGCGAACAACTAACAAAAATCTACTCTATTTTTTATCGATGTCAATGATACATCAACAATCGATGATTATTGTTACTATGTGGTCATTTTACTTGCTTGTATTTTTTCGACAACGAACATAAGCACGTGGGTCACAATTTTAGCTGCAGATCCTTAGTTAGAATGTCAAGTTCTTTTTTATATACAAAGGTTTCACTATGACAGGAAGAAATAAATCCAATCTTGATCGATGATGAGACATGGAAATGAACTTAACGATCGCTACACAACTGACTAAATTCAGAAAGAAGAAAAAAAGAAAACAAGCGGTACCCAAAAGAGAAAAAATTTCATAAAATATTTTAGGGTGTGTTGAGTGATCAACAAATGGAAATTCTCTGGGATAAAGTAGACTATCTACTGCTTCCTTCAGGTTTAGCTCATGCAGAAGCTGATTGAGAAACTAAATGGTTTCTCTTTTATCAGAGTATTTTCTATCCATACATGTACAATTTCCCGAGTTCATGAATATGGGTCTACCTATGGAGTTTATCCCTTATCCCACCTTCATCCCTCTTGATCATGACCCACATCCCTCTTTGACAAGATCCAGGTAGGAATTCACTAGCCCAAGGCTGTTTTAGTTATCATTATTCCCTTTCTAGAGTTTTGGTCCACTGCCAGTGAGAATCCATAGCCCCGAAGGAGTCACCCCGATGTCATAGACCTTGCTCCACTGCCAGCGGGCGTCCATAGCCCTGGTGGAGTTATCTACATACCCTCTCCAACTTTGCACTCATTTAATATAATTGATTCATTTTTGGAAGAAATTCCCTGAGCAAGTCAGAGAGGAGGACATCGATTATATGCAAGATGAAATAGTTAATGTGAAATTATTCCTAGCTCTGTCTAGAGATACATGTGATTCTTTCCAACTTTCCATATTTCCCTTTGGGCTTTACCAGACCACTAGGAAGACAATTCATCAACTTAACAAGGTTTTGTTTTTGCAAAGACAAGATATAGATCTCCTTGAAGAAATTTCTAATTTCCCAACGTTTCTTATGTTGCACGTAAGCAGAAGTTAGGAGAAGAGTTTGCTACAACATATTTATTAAGGTCGACCAATGTTTTATGGAACACAACTTTATGACAAGAAAATACCAAGAAAAATAAAATATAGAAATAAAAAGGACTCTACAATCAGTCTACCCTAAACCTACACATTTATCCTAATCATAATATAACATGAAAAAGATGCATTGTTTTTTAACAGAAATATTGTTTTAAGGCTTGGCCATTCACTGGGAGGGAATTGGGTTCCCCCCTCATATTTTGCAATCGATACGTGCCTACCCCAATTTTCTTAGATACCTGGAAAGGTTCAATCCATATATTTCGAAACTTTGAATGTTTTCCCTTAGTTTCGTTTGTTGTATCCCATTTCAGGACTAAGTATCCTACTTCAAAAATCTTCTCTTTGTTCTTATGATTGTCCAACCATATTTTAACTATCTGTTGATGAGCGATGAAATTATATTTTTTTTTTCTCCCTTTCCTCTTCAAGCATGAGGAGGGTATCAATTCTTTGTTGAATAACTGATGAGAGTTTTCCTCTTGAACCCTGAGAAAGTTGAAGTGACAGAAGATATAACCCGTTTGGGAGAATGGATTCTTATCTGTATACCAGAAAGTATGGAGAGTTTCATATAGTTTCCTTGGTTGTTACTCTATCTTCCCATAAGGAATTATGAAGTGAGCTATGCAAATTTCTCTGATTGTCTAGACTATTTTCTTCAAGATCCTCACTAGGTTATTATTAGTTGATTTTGCCACCCCATTTCCTTGTGGATAGTATTTTGCAGAGCATCTTATTATGATTCCTTTGTCTGGAGAAAACTCTATTAACAGAGTAGAATAAAAGTACGCATCATTGTCAAAAAATAGAATTGAAGGCATCCCAAACCTTGTGATCAGTTGTTGTTCTATGAATTGGATTACAATTTTTTAATTCACGTGAGTCAGAGGGATGGCCTCTGCCCATTTCGTAAAATAGTCTATAGAATCCAGTATGTATTTATGTTGTTTTGAATAACTCGGGGTAATCTACCCTATGATGTATAACCCCCATTTCTCGAATGGTTTGGATATGGTCATTGTTCGAAGTGGGACAACTGCTCTCTTTTCTCTACCAACACTCATTTGACAAGATTTATAATTCCTAGTGTATGTATGAGCATCCCTAAATAGAGTAGGCCAGTAATAACCGACTCTTAATATTTTGTGAGCTATGGTATTTTCTGCAAATTTTCCACCTGTAGAACCATCATGGAGCTCCCTTAGAACCTTTTCTACATCTTCACGTTCGAGACAGCTCAAGAGTAATACATCATAATTTACGTGGAAAAGTACTGAATTTACAAGGCGATATTGCGCATATTTTAGCCTGAGAGCTCTCCTTTCCTTAGGGCTTAGGTTTTCTTGGAAAGTCCCATGATGTAGGAGGTAAATAAATTTTCCATACCAAGACTCTTGCCCTGGGGGAATGTATAGATCTTCACTACACCATAATTCTAATTCATTCTCCAACCCAAGGTCTTCATTTATTCGATATTGGGATTCTACGACCAGTTTACACAATCCTTGTCCCTTTACTAATTTGGAAGGTTTTATATCTAGATCAAATTCTTGGACAACTTCCATCCAATTTCCCCTTCTCTCCCCCATATCTTTTTGAGTGAATAGGGATTAGACTACGAGATGAGGCACGATGACTTTGGTGTGATTTTTTAGGATGTAAGATCTGAAATGTTTTACTGCTTTGTACACCACATAAGATTGTTTATCTATAGCAGGGTAGTTCAATTCAGATCCTTGGAGATTAGTTCTTATAAATGATATTGGTGCCTCATTTTTATCCTCATCCTTCTAGGTCAATACTGCAGCTAAGGACTGGTCGGAGGTGAAAGTATAGAGGAAAACATATTTACTAAATTCAGGACTTCTCAACACCCAAGCTTGAGATATTTTCATCTTGATATTGTTGAAATCATTTTTTCACTTGTCATCCCACTTAAAACATGCATCCTCATGAATCATTTTTTGTAAGGGTTTGACAATTTCAGTGAAATCGGGCATGAACTTCTCACAAAAATAATTTTCCCAAAGAAGGATTGCATAGCCTCTTTTTTATGGGGAAAGGGAAGTTGAGCTATTGACTTTATTTGTTCAGGATCTATATGAATTCCTTCTTGAGATATAATATGACCTAGTAGTTTCCCTTCCTCAACACCAAAAATATTTTTCTTAGGGTTTAAAAATATTATATATTTCCTACACCTTTCAAAAATTTATTTAGATGTTCGATGTGGTCTTCTTTGTTCATTGAATACATAGTCATGCCATCCAAATATAATAATACACATTTGTTAATCAATCCCCAAAAATCTATTTCCATGGCCCTTTGGAAGGTTTCCCCTATATTAATCAACCCAAAGGGCATGCGTTTATAAGAAAGATTTCCCAACTTTGTTTAGAAGGTAGTCTTCAATCAATCTTCCTCTGAAACTAGAACCTGGTTATAACCTGAGAAACCATCTAGAAGGGAGAAAATCTCATAACCAGACACGGTCTGCAAGATTTTTTCCATGGTTGGGACAAGGTAGTTATCCTTTTTTGATGCTCTGTTAAGATTTCTGAAATCTACACATAGGCGGATCTCCCCAAAATGTTTCTTGACAGGAACCAAATTTTCTACCCAAGCAGAGTGTCTAACCTGAAAGATAATCTTAGCATCTAGTAATTTCTTTAACTCTTGATACATTAGGGGTTCAAGGTTTGGATGGTACTTCCTGAGATTTTGTTGGAAGGGTTTTACTCCAAATTTTAATGGGATTGTGTGTTGGATAATGTGAGTTTCACAAGTTTTCAATTCTCAGTAGATCCAAGCAAAGACATCACAATATTATCTAAAAAGCTTGAGATAAGCCTTCTTGTCTTCTTTAGACATTGTTCTACCTAGATTTACATTCTTAGGGTTTTTCGGGGTTCCTAGGTTTATAGTCTCGTATACAAGACATAAAATCCTTGTCTTTTTGTTCTTTGACCCTTTAAAGCTTTCCCTCGGGTCGAAAAGGTTCTCCAAATTGGATACCCCTTTTGGTATCATGTGAAACCTTGGTTTCTTATTAGAGTGATATGTTCCACTCTTTTGTTTGTGTAAATCAGTTTCTTCCAGTTGTTATTGGAATACCTCATCATCAATAGCCAAATCTTTAAAATACTCTTGATTAGTTAGAAAATCTACAATCTGTTCATCTCCCTCAAAAACCTTCCAATTAGAAATATTGTTGGGTATTGATGGTTTGTAGAGTAGTTCCACAGTGAACCTGGAGGCTTCATAGTCTTCTAAAGGGGATAAACTCAAGGCTGTAGTGGATAGGGAATCATCGAGAGTATTGTTTTCCCTGGGAACATCAGTAATATTGAAGGCCTCAAAATGTTCTATTAATATATGCACCTCTTGTTGGTAATTCCTCAAGTGGGGTAAATTGCAATGGATATTATTCTTCACTTTCCTAACAATAATTTTAGAGTCCCAAAATACTTTCAGTTATTTAATGTTTAAGTCTATGGCTTTCTTCAGTCCCTAAACTAGAGCTTTATACTTAGCAGTGTTATTGGTGCATTCAAATTCTAGTCTGAAGGATAGGAAATTATGCTTCCCCTTCGGGTCAATGAGATTATATCCTACTCTTGACACTTCTTATAATTTAGACCCATAAAAGTACATTGTCTAAACTTGTGAGTGAAATTTAGCAACTTCTTTAGGCCAAGTTATTTTCTCATCTTTGTATATCTTGTCTGTTATTTCTAACAGAGGTCCTTGACAGAATATGATTTCTTATGATACTGACAATAGATTCACTTAAAATTCATTTCAGATTTTTGAGTGAGAGATACATCAGACAAGAGAGGAGCGAAATTGTCGAAATCAAAATCACGGGAGTAGTTTCCTAGCACAGGGAAATCTGTCGACGAGGGTTCGTTGAAGGATTATAAATCGATGACAATATGTTTGTCATATCTTTCCCTATAAATCCTAATAATGTTGGTATGTCCCTTTAGTGGCAACCAGAGGTGAGCCCAGTCTATGCTAAAGTATCCATTCAATTTCTCGGACCAATCTCAACTAAGTAGCAATCCATAAGGTTTTGGGATATCTACTACAATTATGTCAATTACTTGAACACATTTTGGGTGTGTATCCATTCTGATCATGACATCATTAATTTCCCCAATAAATTTTGCGTGTGTTCTATCTAGTTGTATAACCTGTTTATCACTTTTGAGAGAAATTGCATTCAATTTCTTGCAGATGGACAATGGCATGACATTGGAGGATGCCCCTGAATCAACTAAGCAATTATGCAGGTTTATGTTGAAGACTTCAAATGTTAAAAGGAAAGGTGGGACAAAAGGCCTTCCCCTCTTGTCTAAAGAGAAAGCATTTACATTTGGTTTGTTCTTTAAGTCTTTGGGAGGTGGAATTTCACCTAGATCAATACTTATTATAGGGCCTTCTATTGACTTTAAGGAATGTAACAAAAAATCCTTTTGCTGGGGAATTTTGCACATATCCATGACCGAAACATTGGTATTCAACTTATTTAAGTCTTCTACTATGTTTTATTCCATCTTGGGTGACTCCCGTGTGTGTATGTTTATAGGATTTCTTTGGGAGACAAAAGATGATTTCATGTGATGGGCTATTTGTTTCCCTCTCGAGGATTGGGAAGTGATGATATCATTTGAAACCGATTGACCCTTACTTCACATTTTCACCACCAAAACCTCAGAGGGTGGTTCCTAGAATTCAAATACATCATCGAGAGGCATCAGCAAGTCAGGATCCCACAACAACATGGTTGTTTCTTTCAGTGGCTCAAATTCCTCCTTATCGACGATGTTCATCATTCAGCCGCTTGATTGTTTAGTAAGAGAAATTTCATCTAGGAACCAATTGGCCATTAAATTCATAGCATGAACCCATTGGGGACAGTCTCTTTCAGAATGATTCTCTTGATGGTATGTACAAAAAGAGTCAGATTCTACATTACCCATGTCAATGTTTAAGTTGGATGGGGGAGGTTCAATCACTTTGAAAGGTGGGTTTCTTTTAAAAAAGGGTTTATAGGGACTTTCACCTTGGTTTCCTTCCCTGACACTTATTTTCATGTCTATGATTTCATTCAAAAGTTTATTTATCATCCGTTGTAGGTATTCTATGTCCCCACCTCCCTTTTCGGGACTTTGTTCTGTTTGTTTTCCCAAGGGTCTAGTCATCAAAAGTCCTCTCCTAGGTGGAGGTGGAACTTCCTTCTTAACTAGTGATACTTAACCCTCTTTGCATCCCTTCATTTGGAATTCAATCGTTTTGGATTCCTTGAAATTTTTAGATAGGGTATGTTTGGTAGCCCTTTTCACAAACATGGAAATGGAAGCAGAGAGAGAATTAGCATATACCTCAATTTGCAACTCCTGAATAGGTTTAGCTTTGGGTTGAAATTTTTTTAGGATAGTGGTAAACCATTGATTGAAATCTTTAACCTTCTCTTTTGAAATTATGGTGGCGGTGAACAATTCATCCATTTTAACTTTCCTGTGGTGGTTTCTTATGCAAATTTGTCCAAGAAATCCTTTTGAAACTTCATCCAACTAGTTATGGATCCCAAAGGAAAGTTAAAATACCATGTCAAGTATGAATTCTCAAATGTATAGGGAAAAATCCTACACACTACATCCTCATGTTGTACATTCATTAGTCTTATAACTAGTATGAACATTTTAATATGATCTTCAGGCAATCCAGAGGTTTTAGGGTCAAATTTTGGAAGTAATTTTTATGGATGTCAAGGGATTTTTTGTACCCATCTTGGGTTTTCCAAAGAATATTTGGCCAACCAACGTTGATTATATTGAGGTGGATTTCCCCTTTCTTCATTATTATCATTATTATCCTCCATGTCGTCTGATTCTGAAGTTGAGCGATCCGAGTTAAACCCTTCCTTGTCAGATTCAAAATCGCGAGGCTCGGAGTAGTTACCAGTAGGTGTTTCATGGATCATATTAAGGGGATATTTGATCTCAGTGAGGGAAAAATATATCAGATATTCTACTATGTGAAAAAAAACCTGATCATGGGTGTCAACAATTGGTCTACTTACGTGTTTTCTATGAGGAAGTAACAAAGCTAAGGGTAAAGATCCAATTTGACGAGCGTAAGCTCTTGTGATTATTTTGAACTGGTTCAACTCCTCGTGGGGAAGAGCGTAAGGTATTTCAAGGAATAGGTTTTATAATTCCTCTTGTTGGGGTGAGTTACTCCTTTCAGGAGTACTCTCTATATGTGGTTTGTCTTGAGAATAAATAGCCATTCATGTGGGTTTTCTTGAATCTGTGGGTTATACGAAATATATTATAAAAAATGTCATTAGCCATTCATTAATTCAGGCCCTCCTTCTAGTGCCAATTTTTTTGAGGTTTTTGAGATCCATTTAACTCAACAATAGGAACCAACCCCACCTTAGAGACCCAATTAGACTTTGCAACATTTGATGGGTGGAATGGTTCTCCATATCTTTCGATCTATCAAATTTATCGATGGGATTTACTTACTGATTGATAGGATATCTTTCTGTGAAAGTTTCTCCTTTAGATTAAAAATTCTCTTTTGTATTTTATTTTATTAGATGAGTCTCATAAAGTAAGGTGTGATGGTATAAGCCAACTAATAGAAGGGATTTTTAACTACTGAAGAAGGTTGAGCCTAGGATAACCCTTGTCCTCTAGCATGCAGACAATGATATTCACACCTATTACAAGTCTAGTAATAATACATTAACTGGTTTTTATTTCAACAGTGACTGAGATACCATTATTGAAATAAAATACGCATGCAATAAGATGACAAAAATAAAAATAGTTTCCTTAGCTCTACCATCAATCACACATTAACACAACGATTTTCTTTTCATCGTTAAGAACAAAAGAATTGTTAAAATATTGAAAAATATAGCTTATCAATAGATTCAAAAACTTTTATTAGTTACAACATCAACTACTGAAATAAAACTTGGAAATAGTTCCTCCTCTATCCAATAACATAACATGTTTGATGAAAAAAAAAAGTTTTGTCTCTGGTTCTAAAAAGAACTTCTTAATTAAAGTTGCTCATAATTAATTCTTACAATTCTCAAAAAGAGGGTATTTTCCCCAAAACCATTGAACTCTTCTAAAACGTTAATCCCCCTATTTATAAAGAATCACTAACTAAAAATTGTTTCTATAAGTTTTTGTTAAGTAAAATAAAATATTGCCACATGGCACTTGATCTCTTTGTTCTTTGGAAATCATCTTGTGGTTCTACTAGAGTGTATGAATCTTCTCATATTCTGACCACATGACAAAGAGATCCTCTCATGTGTTAGCATACAGGAATCTATGTTGGTACATTGGGGTTGAAAGGGTTTCCTTCACTTCTATTGCATGTTCCCTATATTTGATGACTTTGGCACTTAAACACTGCAGAACTACATGAACCTTGATCAGATGCTCCATAAAATTTTGTATTTGACCTGTTGGAAAATATTTAACAAATAGTGCATGCTTGTATGCTTGTCATTGATGGAAAGTACAACAATGAAGATGGCATGAGTACAAAAAGTATGTAATAGATGGGCATTATGAGAAGACGTTGTAGAGAAGATTCGAATAATCTCAGAAGAGATAGTGTAGAGGATTGTTGGCAGATCATGTACAGAAAGTATGTAATAGATGGGAATTATGGGAAGACATTGTAGAGAAGATTTGAATAATCTCAGAAGAGATAGTGTAGAGGATTGTTGGCAGATCATCGATGGAAAAATTAGAGTAAGTGGAACAAAGTAAGCTTGGGAGGAGAAGCAACATTTATGATCGTTGGATCCCATTTTAATTCTCGAAAGAAGGAGGAATGTCAGATATGATTGTAGACAAGAAGAATGCACAGAAGAGGAGGACAAATATCAGGCATCATATCTGAGCATAAGTTTCGACCATCGTTGGATCAGGGAGAACCTGCACGTTCATTAAAGTGCAAGGAGAAGCGGGCTCAAAAAATCCTGAAAGAAGGAGGACCATCCATCTTCAGGCAGGACACGTGGTGAAATATCATCATGTCACTGACTACAAAGTCAAAGGAGCGGGGTTCTCTAACCTCTCGAATTCACGATATGTGAAATCACGAAACTATATTAGCCTTTAGATCGAGGTTTGTTGTGGACCATTGATCCAGCTCCATCTCGGAGTCTCGCCTATCGCGACTTGGAGTGACGAGAACCTCCATCTAAGGAATAGCAGGATGCGAGATAGTGAAAAAATCAGGACCGTTAGATCACCAAGAACATGGACCATTGATCCAAGCTCCATCTCAGAGTTTTGTGAATCGCGACTTGGAGAGGCAAGAAACATAACTACTGAAATCACGATATACAAAATCATGATTTAATCGCAATCATCAGATCAAGGTGTGATATGCACCGTTGATCCGACTCCATTTCAGAGTTTCGCAAATTGTGACTTGGAGTGGTAAGAAACATAACCACAAGAACGTCGAAATCACGATATGATCTGAGCTGTTGAATCAAGATCAGATCTGAACAGTCGAATCATAGGACAAGTGGCAAGTGATTGGAGTTTCGCTGACTTGGAGTCAATGGATCATGGTGTGGAAACTCACGAAATATGAAGCACCTTTTTGGCACAGCCTATGGTCACCGCTGGTGGTCATGAGAAGGGAAGGAGTCAGTTCAGATAAGCTCCATTTCAGAGTTTCAAGGATCACGACTTGGAGAGTCGAGATGCCTCATCTCCAGATTTATGAAATGTGAAATCATGAAAGCGCTTTATGCATAAGTGTGTGGTCACAGCCATTGAGCACATTAATGGAATATGGAGGAAGAAGCTAGAGGTGTTAATCTTCACCCCAGGGATCTCAAAATGTCGAATTATGAAATGGTGAAACATGCACAAGATTCTTTATTCTTAATCCAACGGTTCAAGTGAGTTTGAATATGATCAAAGGGCTATTCTTCCATCTCATAGTTAATTGATCAGTTACAAATATGTTAACTAAAATGAGTCATGATTCTTGATCAGTTGACGTTTCAGTTGCTTAGACGATTTTATTTTGCCTAAGAAGATGTGAACTGTAACTGTTGTGGGTGTGTGTGCATAAAAGAAGAATATATAGACTATGCGTGGTTGGTTGTTCTGGACAAAAAATAAATTAAACTGTAAGAAAGGGAAAATCATAGGATGCGTTGTGTGAGACTGAAAATGTGCATAGTGTGAGATAAAACTCAGAGAAGAGTAGCAGGTGAGGAATAGAATTGAAGCAGAGTAGAATGACTGAACAAGTTGAAGTAGAGAAGAATGACAGAACAATTTGAAGCAGAGTAGAATGAAAGAACAAGTTGAAGCAGAACAAAATTGCAGAATAGACAAAGGAAGAGAAGAATTGCAAAACAGTTAGAAGAAAACTAGATTTACAGAACATAGAAGAAGTGGTAAGAATCGATTTATCTATGTAGTTGGTTGTTTAATTATTCATTTAATATTCCAGGATGGTTGGGAGGTGCTAGGGAGGAATGTTGTCCTCAGAGGTTCAAGTGGGAGCTTGAACACAAGAAGTTGTAGCTTCCATCTGGTTGTAGCCAGAGAAACCAAGGTGGCAGGGTGGTGCAAGGGAGAACAGGTGTTCTCTGTTATACAGGTTGGAGCCTGTGTAACTGGAAGTTGGTGCTTCCATCCAATTGGTGTTGGAACATTAAGGGAGTTGGTGCTTCCTTCTAGTGGGTGCTAGAGAAACCTAAGAGTTGGTGCTCTCAAACAAGTTGGAGCTTGTAAAATAGAGGTAGTAGCCTCACATTGAGTTTGTGCTCGATTATAGATGATGTACAGAACTTAAAAGACTTCCTATCATTTCAAAGAAGAAGAGGTTTTCTCCCTTTATGGGTTTCCTCATGAAAAATTGTCTATGTGTATATATAATGTGTGATTGATTCTCATTATTTATATCGTCTATATGTTGTATAATATTGATGGTCACTTGAAGAAAATTTAAGAATGGTTTAATATATTTATTATTGTTTAAGCACAGTAACAACTGATTCACCCCCCCCTTCTCAGTTGTCTTAGTAATTTCAACAATTGGTATCAGAGTGGGTTCCTTTTATTGAAAGGTAGATCTGTAAGCTTAAACATGAAAAGTCATGAAGGGAATTCATCCTCTAAGCCCCCTCTATTTGATGGAACAAATTTTTCCTTCTGGAAGATTAGAATGAGAACATACTTAATGGCCTTGGGTGCTGATGTTTGGGATGTATTAGAGACTAGATATACAAATCTTGTTGTTCTAGCCTCCAAGGATGATAAGTTACAGTTTAGTTTTAATGCTAATGGAATGAATGCTATCTTGAATGGACTTGTTGAAGCTGAGTTTGTAAAGGTGATGCATCTTGAAAATTCCAAAGCAATGTGGGATAAACTTATTAGCAGTTATGAAGGAAATGAGAAAGTAAAAGATGCCAAACTTCAAACATACAGATTGAAATTTGAACAACTAAAGATGA
>ML790989.1:441769-457100 GCA_009831015.1 Picea engelmannii | reverse complement strand
AGAAATGTTAGAGGCTGGCATTATTAGAACTAGCCAAAGTTCTTACTCTGCACCAGTGGTAATGGTATTCAAGAAAGATAGCTCATGGCATATGTGTCCAGATTATAGAGAGCTCAACAAGATCACTATTAAAGATAAGTTTCTCAATCCCGTAATTGATGAATTGTTAGATGAACTACATGGAGCAATCTATTTCACAAAATTTGATCTTCGTTCAGGGTATCATTAGATCAGAATGAAGGAAGAAGATATCCCCAAAACAACATTCCGAACTCATGAAGGCCATTATGAATTTTTGGTCATGCCTTTTGGCCTTACAAATTCACCTTCAACATTCCAAGGGCTGATGAATTCCATTTTCAAGCCCTTCGAAAATTTGTGTTAGCATTTTTTGATGATATACTAATCTTTAGCAAGTCTTGGGAGGATCGTATGCGACATGTTGACAAGGTGCTACAACTACTAAAGGAGAAACAACTATATGCCAAACCATCCAAATGTTTCTTTGGAGTAAAGGAGGTAGATTATTTGGGTCATATTGTATCTCATGAAGGTGTCAAGGTAGATCCTAACAAGATTAAGGCCATGATGGACCGGTCGATTCCCAAAACATTGAAGAATCTTAGAGGATTTTTGGGTTTGACAGGTTACTATTGCAAGTTTGTTCAGAACTATGGAAGAATAGCAACACCTTTAATGGAACTAACTATGAAGGATGCATTTTCATGGACTCCATAGGGAACTAAATATTTTTAAAAACTTAAAGAGGTGATGTGCAAAGCTCCTATCTTGATCACTCCAGACTTCACAAAAACCATTACTGTGGAATGTGATGCCTCGGGAAATGGAATTGGTGTTGTCCTAATGCGAGAAGGAAGGCCCCTAGCTTTTGAAAGTTGACCACTCAAGGGAAATGACTTACAAAAACCCATTTATGAGAAGGAAATGATGGCAATACTACATGCATTGAATAAATGGCGTCCTTACCTAATAGGTAGGCACTTCAAGGTCAAAACAGATCATGATACCATTACCAAAAAGGGGAAGAAAAATGTTGTGGTAGATGCACTCTCAAGAAAGAATGAAGATGTTGAGGCCCTTCTCTGTGCTATCTCGATCATCCAACCCAATTAGATAATAGAAGCAAGGGATGAATGGAAGAATGATGAAAAATTGTGGACTCTCACTCAAAGGTTGCAGCCAGATTCCAATGCATCAGATATATTTACATGGAAAAATGATTCACTATGGTACAAAGATCGCTTATATTTAGGTAAGAACTCTCAACTCAAACAAAAGGTACTATTGGAATTACACACCTCTCCAGTAGAAGGGCACTCAGGATTTTTGAAACCTACCATAGAGTCAAGAAGGAGTTTTTTTGGGATGGCCTTAAAATTGATGTTCAAAGGTTTGTGGTATAATGTTTGGTTTGCCAACAAAATAAGGTGGAAACAATTAAGAACCCAGGTCTTTTACAACCATTATCCATCCCAAGTCAGTGCTGGGAGGAGGTTTCCATGGATGTCATCACAAGGTTACCGAAGTCTAAAGGAAAGAGTGTCATCATGGTGATTGTTGATAGGCTGACCAAGTACACACACTTTTGTGCACTCTCTCATCCCTTAAAATCTAGTACAGTTGCTATCGCATTCATGAAGACAGTTCAAAAGCTACATGGCATCCCAAAGATTATTGTAAGTGACAGAGATCCCATCTTCACTGGACATTTTTAGACAAAATTATTTTCTTGTTTGGGTACTCAATTCGCTCATAGCTCATCCTATCATCCTCAATTTGATGGACAAACCAAGATAGTGAACAAATGTCTGGAAAGCTACCTTCGTTGCTTTGTCTCTGATAAATGAACACAATGGTTCAAATGGTTACCCTTGGCAGAATGGTGGTATAACACTTCCTTTCATACTACAACAAAAATGACACCATTTATGGCACTTTATGGATACCACCCTCCTTCCATCACTTCTTCTCTAAAATAAAAATCTAAGGTTCAAGCAGTGGAAGATCACATTGAGAATCAAAAACAAGTTCTCCAAATCTTAAAGGACAACCTGACCATGGCACATAATCGCATGAAACACCAAGAAGATCAACATCATAGTGGAAGAAGTTTTGAAGTAGGGGATTGGGTGTTTTTAAGACTACAACCATACAAACAGATGTCCCTCAAGCAAGCCAAGAAGGATAATAAATTATCACCAAAGTACTATGGCCCTTATAAGGTGTTGCAAAATATTGGTACTATGGCATATAAATTGGAGTTGCCTGCATATTGACGAGTAGACCCAGTTTTCCATGTTTCATGCTTAAAGAATGTTATAGGGGACAAGATCCCAGTTCAAACTATATTTCCAGAACTTGACAAGGAAGGAAAAATCAAATTGGAGCCTGAAGCCATCACTGACATAAGAATTCTCCAGCTGAGGAATAGATCCATTTCAGAGTATGTCATTAAATGGAGGAAACTACCGGCTGAAGATTCCACTTGGGAAGATGAGTCTTTTATACAAAAACATCCAGAGTTACTCAAGCATTGCAGACAACACTTGTCTCAAGTGGAGGGCCATGTTAAGCCCTAATATTAGCTCATTAGCCCTTAATTGGGGCATATTACATTAGTAATGTTATTTCATTTATGTCATCTTTATTCCGTTAGTTGTAATTATACCTCCTAGTCTCCTATATATACCAAGGAGACATTTTTATTTGGAAACATCTTGTACTTGAACATTTATGTGGGATAAAAGGTGGTTTCCCCCTCAAAGATTCTTATTATCTGAAATTATATCTTTTTCAAGGCGTTGAGTACTTATTTTGAGGTTTTTATTTGCTATATTGATATTTGGTTCTTAAAAAGATCACGTCTAGCAGGTATGAAGCCATGTGAAAAGAGAGCGCTTCTCCCTCCTTTGGTGTCTGAGCCTACAATATATTGGTGCTTAATTTCTTGGAGATGATTTATCCCCAGTTGAAGCTACTCCCATAAATAGCCATAGTGTATTTCAAGGGCATCCAAGTCTCTGAGAACTTAGCGCAATATTTTTCCTTGTATAATCGAAAAATTAGAGCCATTAAGTAGATATATGTCTCCCTTAGATTTGTTGTATCATACCAGTCATTGCTCTAGTTTTTGAATTTCTTTTCCTCCTTCCACTAGGAGGCCATTAATCGGCTGGTGTCATGGAATTCATATAACTTCATCATGCAATCTATGTTCAACTGCTCCTCCGGGTCCCTGATCTTATAATATTTTTGGACCTTTGTCAGGAGAAAAACTCAGACACATCTACCATTATCATCATTGATTAGGCACTTCTATGCGTCTGTATGATCGATTATCCAACCTAGAGTCTCAATGCAGGGCAATATTGGGATTCGATGAGATATCATATGCAAGCACAACCGTTGGATATTCGTAAAAACATTGTCATTGAACACCCTTACATTCGGGTCGCTCTGGGGGATAAAATCCAGGTAATCTTATTGGTTAATTCTATTGAACAAGTCTCCACATTGTGGGAGCATTATCTTTGATCTAGTAGTTGCTTCTATTGATTAAGGTTGGTTTTCATTGATGTCAACCCTTGAAGAAATCCCCTTAGCATAAAGGTTTGGGTAATGGAACCAATATTGTTTGATGTAAATATGACTCATTATTTTTTTGTCATGGTTGATAAGAAGTAAATGTGGATGAGCTCCAAAGTGGTACCCTTATGGTGAAATCCATCACGAGAAGATGCTTTGCGGAGTAAGAGAAACCATGATTAATTGTGGAATAATGAGATGAAGGATAGTGAATTTGTCAAGGAAACTATCCTAGATGGATAGTTCTTGTCATTCCATTTCCGGTGGTATGTTGAACGTCACATAACTCCACACGGTTAGAGAGTTATGACCATGTGAAGTTGGAGAACCCAGGTTTGGGTAATGGACCCAAGTTTGTTTGATGGATAACGGTATGATTTTTTCTATATTTGAAGGTAATATTATTCTATATGGATAGTACATGTCATTCCATTTCTGGTGGAATGTCACATAACTCCTCACGTTTTGAGAGTTATGGACTTACGAAGTTGGAGGACCCTCATATGTCATCTAGAAGCCCTAAAAGGTGAAAGTAGTCAAAGTGGTTTAAGAGATTTTAAAAGGTAAATAATAAAGTGAAGTGATGAGTGTATTATAACTCAAAGTGAATACAAAATAAATTATTTCAATAATAAATTTAATGGAGAAATTAAAAGTGGGTTAACCCTAAAATAAGGAAAGTGGGCCAAGTGACCTAAAATATGTTTTTAAGGAAGCTACTTGGAGAGTATAAATAAGAGGCAAGGCTCTCTCATTTTAATCCCACTTGAGAATATTTAATATCTATAGGTGTACGACATAACCAAGGATATATCAGCCAAATTTCTAACGGATGGTGAAGAAAATAAGTCTGAAATGCAAGGAAGGATAAATTCTTTTGATGGTGTTTTCTAAGGTATGTTATTTACAGGTCATCTCACCATTTTAGCTATAACTTTTTTGTATAATGATTCATACCATGAAATTTCTATTCCATTGAGAAAACATACCCAAGTATCTGTGGTAAAAAATTCAACTGATTTTTCGTTGTATTTTGGGAGTTACACTCCGTGGAAAATAGGGTTTGTGGCTAGTCGTGAAACTAGTCAAAAACAAGTGTTTCGGGTAAAAACATCATAAATTCTTCATAATAGATCCAAATTCAGTGATAAACTTTTTTTTGGTTAGGGTGCAATATTTATTATGCTGTGTAACATTTTCATATCAATTCAACAAATATTTCTTGCGGGGCATGCTTTACAAGGTCGCTCTCTAGAATAATCCAGAATTCAGCAAGGTATGTCATTTTTTATATAACTCCTTTTCTGAGAGGTTCCAAGTAGTGAAAACTGGAGGAATTTCACAAAACACACTAAAAAACATTGTGTATCAGTTTCATATCTTTATACATTACAGGTTCAAAGTTATGATTACTTCAATTTAGGGTTGTTGATTAATCCAAAACTAGGCATGTGAGACTGTAGAAAAAAATGATGAAAATGCTAGTCTCTTGTTCTTAAAGTTAAGGAAGGTTTGCAAGAATGTGATCATATACATAGGGTCTATTATATATCTACAAATCATATTTGGATGATGAAATTGATGAGGGATTTTGGTTGAGGTACATGTTGAGTACATGGTTGAGACAAGTAGTTGATGAGTTGCCACATACATGAGGTGTATAGTTGATGATGTTGGTACATATTTATGAGTAGTTGAAACATGATTGGTACATACTTGGTACATGGTTAGATGCACTTTTTTATGGTACAAGTTGATTACAGGTTGTTTGGTATAGGTTGGTGCATGGTTGATGAACTTGCTTATGGTACAGGTTGAGGTACAGGTTGATGCATGGTATAGATTTATTGGTATAGGTTTACAATGGTATATATCATAGTGATAGTGTGACACTGGTTCCATCATTATACTTCTACTTCAGGGTGGCAGGACTGGGCAAGGACAGGTGGTTGTATCCACCTTACAGTTGTAGCATGAGAACATAGGGGGTTGTAGCCTCCTTCTGGTTGTAGCCAAAGAATTGGGGAGTTGGATATTCCCTCAGGTTGTAGCCTGAGAAAATAAGGGGTTGGAGCCTCCTTCCAGTTGCAGTTGGAAAACAAAGGAAGTTGGTGCTTCCAATGAATGTAATTCTTCAAGACATATAAGAAAAAACATTCCATGGTCTTCTCCCGATTTAGGTTTCCACGTAAAACACTGGTGTATTGTGTATGTGTGTGATTGTTTATTTCTTATTGCTCATTATTGGATAATAATTCTACATTAATATAACATTTGAAGAAAAAGGATTATAACTACGATATTACTGATTCACCCCCCCTCTCAGTGATCCAACAATTGGTATCAGAGCAGGTTCCTTCAGAAATCAGTTTAACCACTGAAATGTAGATCATGGAGAGTACCAACTCATATAAAAATGGAATACCACAGTTTGATGGATAGAGGTATGTTTTTTGGAGCATAAGGATGAAGACATATATACAGGCACAGGGATTTCAATTTTGGCAATCAAGTGTAGATGGATACACAGCACCAGCAATTCTACCAACAAATGACAAAGCAGTGAAACTCAGTGGAAAAAATTCCAAATCCAAAAATGCACTTTTGAATGGTCTCAGTGATATGGTATTCACCAAAGTTGCACATTGTAAATCTGCTAAAGATATTTGTGACAAGCTTCAAAATATTTATTAAGGAGATTCAAAAGTCAAAGAAACAAAGATTAAAACTTACAGAGGTCAGTTCAAACAACTAAAAATGAAGGAAGATGAAGATATCGTAGCCTACTTCTTACGAGTTGATGAAATAGTGAATGCAATCATAGGATTGGGAGAAGAAATCGAAGAATCTGTAATTGTTCAAAAGGTACTAAGATATCTTCTTATGAGATTCAACCCTAAGATATCAGCACTAGAAGAAAGATTGGATCTAAACTCAATAAGAATGGATGAACTACATGGAATCTTCACATCATATGAGATGAGAACTGAATAAGAAAATCCATATGTAAAAGAAGCATCCTTCAAAGCATCCAAAATATCAAATAAAAAGAAAAAGGAACAAGAAGAATATAGAAACAACAACGACGTCTCGGAAGATGATGAAGAAGTGGCCAACTTCATCAAAATACTGAACAAGGGAACCAATGGTAGGTATAGAGGTAATATTCCTTTAATTTGTTTTAATTGTGATGGTATTGGTCATTTTTCTAACAAATGTCCTCATAAGAAAAAAAGAAATGATGAAGGTTACCCAAAAGGCAGACAAACATATAAAGGTAAAAGAACTACAAAGAAAGTTTTCAAGAAAAGATTTTGCACCAAAGAATACATCTCATCATGAGATGAAGATGAAGTCAGTGACAGTGAAACAAGGAGAGTTCTATTCATGGCAATAGAAGACTCTGATAAAGAAGACTCTGAAGAAGAATATGCAGAAGCATATGAAGAAGAAATTGAAGAGGTAGAAGTTGACTTCCAAGAAGAATTAATGAGTGCCATAGAAGTAATCAGAAGAGAAAACAAGAAAAACAAGAAACTACAAGCAGAACTAGATAAGAAAAAACGCACTCAAGAACTAGAACAAATGATCACAAAATTGAAGGTTCAAATAGAAGAATATAAAAGAATTGAAGAAGCACTCAAAGAATAGCTAGAAGGAAAGGACGGGAAAATTGGAAACCTGGAAGCAAAGATTGACACACTAATAAAGGATATTCAAAAGAAAAATATACAGAATAGCTCAAAAGTTCTGGATGACATTATCAACAGTCAAAAATCTCATCTTGACAAGTATGGACTTGGATACAATCAGACTCCAAAACAATAGAGCAAGAAACAAATCCAAAAATCTATGCAGAAACAATCAAAGGGGATAAAAAGATATACAAGGAAGATTACAAGGACACTCCTCCACAAAGAAGATTCAGATTTTAGAATCAACAACAGATACAAAAGCCTCAAGAAGAAGAAGGATTCATAAGAGCACCTCCTTTCAGAATATCTTCAACTACTAGGTATCAAACTATATTTTTTGGTTTATGTTATGCATGTAATAATTTTGGACATAAAGCTGTAAATTGCAGAGATAACAACAGGAACAATAACTACTCTGATATCCATACACAAAGGGGTTATTCAAGAAGACCTAGTGAAACACAGAGAAGAAGTTACAATAGGTTTGAATATTTGAGAACTGAAGTGGAATGTTACAAATGTAACAATTTTGGACACATGGCCAAAAATTACAGAATGACAGTCGCTCCTAAAGAACCTCAACATAGTCACAAACAAGAACCTCAGAAAACGACATGGATAAGAAATCAAGATCAATATAGCAATGAAGAATGCGCAGTCGTTCTACAAGATAAACATAAGAAACGTGGTTGGTATGTTGACAGTGGATGTTCAAAACACATGACAGGTGATAGAGACAAGTTTCTTACATTACGAAAGGAAAGAGATGGATCAGTCTCCTTTGGAAATGATGATTCAGCCAAAATCATTGGAAAAGGCATAGTCCGAATTGGGAACAAGAATGAAAAGGAATAAAATGTTCTACTAGTAAAAGATATGAAACATAATATTTTAAGTGTGAGTCAAATGTGTGACCAAGGTCATAAAGTTACTTTTGATTTAAAAAAGTGTGAGATAAGAAAATAAGGTTCAGGGAAATTGGTCGCTATAGCTGCAATAACTTCAAGCAACATATACATGTTAAGAGAAATTGGAAATGAAAAGTGTTGTCTAGGAAAGGAAGATGAAAGTTGGCTATGGCACAGAAGAATGGGTCACATGCATTTTGATAACCTTGTCAAAGTCAACAAAAGAGAAGCAGTCAGAGAAATGCCCCAGATCAAGAAATCAACCAACACTTTATACAAGCATTACCAACAAGGAAAGAAAACAAAGACCAGGTTCAAATCAAAGGAATATTCAACAACAAAACCACTGGAAATTGTGCATATTGATCTAGTTGGACCAACTACAACAAAAGGATTAAAAGGTGAGAGATACTTTATGTTATTAGTTGATGATTATACAAGAATCACTGTAGTTTTCTTTCTCAAGAACAAGTCAGAAGCTTTTGAAAACTTCAAGATCTACAAGGAAATGGTTGAAAATGAGATGGATTCAAGAATCAAATGCTTAATATTAGATAATGGAGGAGAATTCACCTCAAAGGAATTTATGGACTACTGCAGAAATCATGGAATAAAAAGGCAATTCTCCATCGCTAGGACACCTCAACACAATGGAGTTGTTGAAAGAAAGAACAGGACAGTACAAGAAATGGCTCGAACAATGATAATGGATTCAAAGTTGACAGATATTTTTTGAACACATACAGTGCATACAACAGTTCACATTCAAACAAAATAATTCTTAGAAACAACACTGATAAAACTCCCTACGATCTATGGAAAGGAAGACCAGCAAATGTGAAGCACTTCAGAGTTTTTGGAAGAAAATGCTACATCAAAAGAGAAGATGGCAGAATGGGAAAGTTTGGCTCTCGTGTGGACAAAGGAATACTTGTTGGTTACTCAAGTACAAGGAAATAATGCAGGTGTTACAATCTAATATTAAACAAAGTTGTGGAAAGAATCAACGTAACAATTGATGAAATAGGTAGACCAGAATCAAAGGAAGAAGAAAACAAATCAATGGAACAACTTTTCAAAGAAGAAGATGAAAAAGAAGTAGAAGAGGAAGATGAAGATGAAGAGAATCTGACAGAAGCAGAAGAGCAAGTTCAACAAGTATCTCCAAAGACACCTAGCAAACGAGTACAGAAGAATCATCCTTCAGATCAGATTATTGGAAACAAAAATGTAGGAGTTGAGACTAGAAGAAAAATCTGTTCACCAGAACAAACACCCCTAGCACTCTTATCTACAATTGAACCAAACTATTTTGAAGAAGCTAGCAAGGATGAATTTTGGAATAAGGCCATGGATGAAGAATTGGATCAAATAGAGAAAGATGACACTTGGGAATTGGTTCCAATACCAAAGAATAAGAATGTGATCGACACAAAATGGGTTTTCAGGGATAAATTGAATGAATATAGATTGGTATGTAAAGGATTTGCACAGATTGAAGGAATCGACTTTGAAGAGACATTTTCCCCAGTTGCCAGAATGGAAGCAATCTGTTTTATTTTACCTTATGCATGTTCCAAAACTATTAAAGTTATTATATGGATGTAAAATCATCTTTTATGAATGGGGAACTTGAAGAATAAGTCTACATTAAACAACCAGAAGGATTTCAATTGTCAGAGAACACAGACTATGTGTCTAAATTAAAGAAGACCTTGTATGGTCTAAAATAGGATCCTAGAGCATGGTACTCCAAACTGGATAAGTATGTGCAACAGGTAGGGTTCAGAAAAGGAAGTGCAAACAACAACCTCTACATCAAGGTAAGTCAAGGTAATATTTTATTAATTGAATTTTATGTTGATGATATTATTTTTGGTAGTGATGATGATAGGTTATGCCAGGAATTTGCAAAAGACATGCATAATGAATTTGAAATGTCATTACTTGGAGAACTATCTTTCTTTGTGGGACTTCAGATACATCAAAGTAACCAAGGAATTTTTATTTCTCAAACCAAGTATATTAGAGAAATGCTAAAGAGGTTCGGAATGAAAGATTGCAAATCAGTTATCACTCCCATGCAAACCAGTCGTAAGTTGAGAAAAGATGATGATTCAAAGTCTACAGATCAGAGGCAATACAGGTCATTGATTGGTAGCCTACTATATGTGACAACATCTAGACCAGATGTAATGCAGGAAGTTGGATAGGTGGCATGATTTCAAGCAACACCAAAGGAATCACATGTATTAGCAGTAAAGAGGATCTTTAGATATCTCAAAGGAACAAAAGAGTTTGGATTATGGTATCCAAAAAGAAAAGATATATCACTTATTGCCTACACAGATGTAGATTGGTCAGGTTGTATTGATGACCAACGAAGAACAAGTGGAGTAATTTTATACATAGGTGAGTGTTTGTTATCATGGCTAAGAAACAATCATCAGTATCTCTATCTACAACCGAGGCAAAGTATATTGCAACAACAACATGTTGTACACAGGTTCTTTGGATGAAACAAGCTTTGACAAATATACAGGTTGAGTATGATGAGCCCATTCCAATATATTGTGATAATACAAGGGTCATCAGTATCTCAAAAAACCCAGTGATGCACTCCAAGACAAAGCACATTCCAATCAAGTATCACTTTCTATGGGAACAGGTTGCAAAAAAAAACATCAGAGTTGAGTATGTGGGCACAAAAGAAAAAGTGGCAAACATCTTTACAAAACCACTTCCATGGGAAGCCTTTGAATATCTTCGCCAAATACTTGGAGTTATTTCTACTCCAAAATGAATTCTTTTTGCATTTTTTTTGAATTCTTATCTTATATGTCTTAGATGTACACGAGGAAGCACCATAAGAGGACAGTTCAGTCAGGGGGAGCAGCCCTGGATGGAAAGATACCTTTGACATTGATGAAAAAGGGGGAGAGATTTATCAGATGTAGAGGACAGATTTAGATTTATCAAATGCAGAGAACAGACGCATGGTTCCAGGGGGATCATGAGTGATATGATTTCAGTATTGCATTAGAGTGTTGCCATCAATGCCAAAGGGGAATATTGTTGATTAAGGTTGGTTGTCATTGATGTCAACCCTTGAAGAAAGCCTCATAGCATAAAGGTTTGGGTAATGGACCCAATATTGTTTGATGTAAATATGACTCATTATTGTTTTTTCATGGTTGATAAGAAGTAAATATGGATGAACTCCAAAGTGGTCCCCTTATGGTGAAAGCCCTCATAGGAAGACACTTTGCAGAGTAAGAGAACCCATGCTTAATTGTGGAATAATGAGATGAAGGATGATGATTTTTTCAAGGAAACTATCCTAGATGGATAATTCTTGTCATTCCATTTCCAGTGGTATGTAGAACGTCATATAACTCCTCACGGTTAGAGAGTTATGACCATGTGAAGTTGGAGAACCCAGGTTTGGGTAATGGACCCAAGTTTGTTTCATGGATAACGGTATGATTTTTTCTATATTTGAATGTAATACTATTCTAGATGGATATTAAATTCCATTCATTTTCTGGTGGTATGTGAAATGTCACATAAATCCTCACGGTTTGAGAGTTATGGACTTACGAAGTTGGAGGAACCTTATATGTCATCTAGAAGCCCCAAAAGGTCAAAGTAGTCAAAGTGGTTTAAGAGATTTTAAAAGGTAAATAATAAAGTGAAGTGATGAGTGTATTATAACTCAAAGTGAATACAAAATAAATTATTTAAATAATAAATTTAATGGAGAAATTAAAAGTGGGTTAAACCTAAAATAAGGAAAGTGGTCCAAGTGACCTAGAAGATGTTTTTAAGGAAGCTACTTGGAGAGTATAAATAAGAGGCAAGGCTCTCTCATTTTAATAAAACTTGAGAATATTGAATATCTATAGGTGTCTGAGGTAAA
This sequence comes from Picea engelmannii, assembly GCA_009831015.1. NCBI lineage: Eukaryota > Viridiplantae > Streptophyta > Pinopsida > Pinales > Pinaceae > Picea > Picea engelmannii. Next base: position 444,972 of record ML790989.1, on the reverse strand, counting down.
CAAGGATATATAAGCCAAATTTTTGAGGGAAGGTGAAGAAAACAAGGCCAAAATGCAAGGAAGGATAAATTCTTTTGATGGTGCTTTCTAAGGTATGTTATTTACAAGTCATCTCACCATTTTCGCTATAAAAATTTTTCTATAATGATTCAGACCGTGAAATTTATATGACATTGAGAAAACATACCCAAGTATCTATGGTAAAAAAATAATTTTGTTTTTCGTTGTATTTTGGGAGTTACACTTCGTGGAAAATAGGGTTTGTGGCTAGTCCTGAAACTAGTCAAAAACAGGGGTTTCGGGTAAAAATGTCATAACTTCTTCATAACAGATCCAAATTTAGTGAGAAAAAATGTGTTGATTAGGGTATAATATGTAGTATGATGTGTAATATTTTCAGATCAATTCAATGAATATTTCGTGTGGGGAACACTCTACAAGGTCGCTCTCTAGAATAATCCAGAATTCAGCAAGGTATGTCATTTTTTATATAACTCCTTTTCTGAGAGGTTTCAAGTAGTGACACTTTGAGGAATTGCATAAAACACACTGAAAAACATTGTGTATCAATTTCATATATTTATACATTACAGGTTCAAATTTATGATTACTTCAAGTTAGGCTTGTTGACTAATCCAAAACTACGCATGTGAGACTAAAGAAAAGTTTGATGAAAATGCTAGTCTCTTGTTGTTAAAGTTAAGGAAGGTTTGCAAGAATGTGATCATATACACCAGGTCTATTACAGAGCTACAAATCAAAATTGTATGATGAAATTGATGAGGTCTTTTGGCTGAGGTACATGTTGAGCACATGGTTGAGAAAATTAGTTGATGAGTTGGCACATACATGAGGTGTATAGTTGATGATGTTGGTACATAATGATGAGTAGTTGACACATGATTGGTACATACTTGGTACATGGTTGGATGCACTTGTTTATTGTATAGGTTGATAACAGGTTGTTTGGTACAGGTTGGTGCATGGTTGATGCACTTGTTTATGGTACAGGTTGATTATAGGTTGAGATACAGGTTGATGTATGGTTGATGCATGGTACAGATTTATTGGTACAGGTTTATAGCGGTATTGTTGAGCTTCTAAATTGACATCCCCACTACCCTATTATACACCTCATTTATACCTTTTTGGCCTACCTGAGCTTGGATAAATGACAAAGAACACTACCATTATCCATTGATGAGGTCATAAGATAAAGTATAATTGAATTCATGCATTTTGAGGTTTATTGAGCTAGGAGACTAAATGTTTCATGTACTAATGTTTTAAATTGCCACATGTAACCTTTGACCTCTAGATGAGTCCAGCATTTCTGTGTCAGCTCAGCCATCTGGTACTTATGCGCCAGATTGTCACTATCCAAATCCAGTACCAAGTGCACCTTCCATTCAGATCTAGTACCAAACTATTCACTATCGTGATCCAGTACCAATGGCCATAGACTGTTCTAGTCCGGTACCAACCACTTGCGTACTCTTCGAATCCTGTACCATTTACCGAATCTCACCTATCACGATCTGGTACCAATATAGGAAGCATAATATACCAATTTTAGCTCCATATCATGACCAAGATAATTGTTGGATGTTTGCTGAATCATCAAAGCTATAGCAAGGCTATGTTAAGCTTGTTTGTTTTTGCTTCATCCTCATACACTTCGTGTCATGAGAATGAAGCTTAAAATATGTAACCAAATATGTAAATTTGGCAATTGACTAATCTGCTAAAGATTTCACCTCCTTGTGTTTCATGACTAAGACTGTTTAAATAGTCATGGCAAGGATGGTGGAGGTAGTAGAGAATTAGCATAACACAACATATGAAGCAATCTTACATATTGTAGACCATATTTTGAGACGAATTTTAATAGAAGGACATCATTTATCTCCATGTCTTGATCATTTATGAATGAATGTGAGTTGATTTGTTAGCATAGTTTGATTCTATGTTTTGAAGTTTGAGTAAGAGTAATGTGAGGATTGAAAGCAAGTTTACTGTAGACTCTAGTCGCTGACCTGTTGAAGCGGCAAGGGCCCACCACCCAACAAAGGTCATCATCCTTATAGATTAGTATTAGTATTTGATTTCAATAGTATAGATGTTAAACTAGTTGAAGCTTTGATCCTTTCAAATGATAGCAATATAGTTCAGTTTAGAGCTTCGATTATATGATTGTTTAGAGATCTTTACTTACTATGTTTTTCATATGCTCTCTCTGTTTTATGGATTTGATTTTGTTTCATGGATATGAATGTTGGTAGTAGTATTCAAACATATTTGAAGGAGAACTAGTGAAATTCACAACAACACATTATGAACCACAACGTACTTAGTATATTGACTATTGAATTACCCATGCTATGTGTTGATGATTATTGATGTGTGATTTCCCTTTCAGAAGTGTGATTGAATAGTTAAATTTCTGGGTCAGATAGAAGAGTTGATCTGTCAAAAGAACTCCATCTCATACTTGCATGTGCCATAATGGAGTAGATAGCCTCTGTAATGATCCCAAGCCAAATTCTTTCTGGGAATCACTAACTACTACTAATTTATTGAGTTTTTAAGTGTATACAAGATTCATCAACACATGGAGATCACAATATATTCAAGATGTAGAAGCACAAGCAAAGATCTGACCTTTTTATTATGAGCAATGTAAGATCAATACAATAGATGTCCAATCTGACATAAACCTCAGATGGACGTACAATCAATAGATATGAGCTGCTACAAAATGCTCCCGACAATACAAAATGAGCCTCCAAAGGCTGGATATACAATGAAGACTAAATCAAGCAGATCTGAGCCGTACTAATGCTCAACCTCCAAGTTGGAAAGTGCCACGTTCTGTTAGAATGTTGAAGCCTTGAATAATTATGCCCTGCTACCAAAAGTGTCCAATCATCCCGAGAAATATGCCAAATGATAGATCGGGCAACTATAAGGAAAACCCAGATGTCCAAATTCCCAAATCCACTCTCGAACTCCGTAGATCTGAATTCTCCACTGAATGGTGTGCCTCACTGGATGACTGACACCCTAGCTGGTTTGACCCTGATGAAGGAGATCTCCAAATGATCTGAAACTCTCCAAGAATATAGATCGGGTGATGGTAAGAACAACCCAGATGCCTGAATCTCCAAGATCCCTCTCAATTGTTGTAGATCTGAAATCTCCAC
>ML790989.1:417325-434711 GCA_009831015.1 Picea engelmannii | reverse complement strand
CTTTCCCTTTCTTAATTCAACTTAAAAATATAACTTTTAACTTCTTGACTTTCCCCCCCTTCAGTGTGAGACTATGACCTAGTGGGGGTGCCCAGGCCACTGAGTCTCCTCCTCACCTCTCTAAGAGGTGGGGGACATTACAGCCTCTTTGTGAAAGACAACCAAAGTGTGTTTTGGTTTGCTAGTTTGCTTTGTTTCTAGCATGCATAATTTAGAATAGTTCTATACTCATGACATTAGAATTACCTTTCTTACTGGTGTCTTGTAACTCTATTGATTATGAATCCCAGATTGATAATTAATGAGTGCATTATACTAATAATATAAGTAGCACAACATTTTGGCACCATTGTCGGGGAGTTGCAAACGGTAGGAAGTGATTTTTAGCTTAGATTGTTTGCATAGTTTTTGAATGATTTTAAAGGCTGCTTGAGGGAGGAGGATAAAACATTTAAGATTTGAGTGAAGAGCCACACAACCACTAGATTGGGTTTCTCTGAAGCCAGGTCGTCTTCTTACCTTCTAGATAGAATTAGGACTTTCAATTCAGTTAAGAATCAAATTTCCATTTTATGCATAGATATAGAGGTAATAAAGGTAGATTTGTAATTTCTAAANCTAATCCAATTGACACTAGTGCAGGAAATATTCCAACAAGAGAAAGTTCCAGGGGAGCCAGTGAAGCTCCAAAAGAAGAACCTAAAATAGAAGAATCAATATTGGGGCAGATAGAACATGAGTCTGTTGAAGGAGGCACACAAAACCTAGTTTCTGAGCCATCCATCAGTGGAGGAGGAACACCTAGCAAAATGGCAGAAGATGAAGGAAATGCAACCATTGAAACTGAGACCTTTGGGTTTCCAATCTTGGATATTTCCAGAAACATTAGCATGAAAAACATCACACTATCATCGTTACCCACTTTCAAAGGTATGTCAACTAAATATCTAGACTTATTTTTATTTTAGTTTGACATATTATGTAGAAGCTATAACTATTCAGACAATGCCCAGAAACTTAAGCTCTTCCCTGCCACAATGAAAGATTTAGCCTGAAGATGGTTCATAAGCTTAGGAGAAAATACAATTCTCTCTTGGGATCAGATGAAAGATACATTCTTACGAAAATACCAAGACTATTGTAAGGATAATGCTAAAAATGACATTTTTAAAATGTAGCAAACAGAAGATGAAAGCCCTGAAGACTACTTAGAAAGGTTCTTATACAACTACCATAAATCCAAATTATTCACCACAGACCCAACTATAGTAAGAACAATATTTTTGAAAGGCATTAGAGATGACTGCATAGAAGTTTTAAACTTGTTAATTTCAAGAGATGTGCACCAAAATCCTTTTTCAGAGATTGTGGATTACTGTAGAAGATACTCAAGAGGACTAGCTAAAACAAGCAAAGAACCAAGAGATTCTTTTAGCAAAAATACAAGACAAAGCTCAGGGACTGTCACCAGAATTGAGTTAGGAAACTTACTAGAGAACTTTAAAATAAACATCTTGAGCACAATCAACAACCAGTTAGATAGCCTAAAACTAAAAAAGAAACAAGAAGAAGAGGTTTTTTTAGCCATTTTTTGTCCTAGATGTTGAAAGAAGCATGTTGAGAAAGAATTCCCATTAAATGTAATATAAATCTATGCCCTGTGTACTCTAGAGCACCCCACATCTGAGTGTCCAACTTTGCTTAAGCTACAAGCCATGTGTAGGGGAGGAGGAATCTCACAAGAATAGTCATACCCTTCCAGAAGACCTTGGAGAGGACAAAACCCCAATGCATTTTATGACCCTAATGCATAGTATCAACAACAACAATGGGGTCCTTCCCCAATGTCCTATCCACAATGGACACCTCAGCAAGCTCAAACTCAACCTTGGCAACAAGGTTGGAGGGGACCTGTGTATGGGAATCCCTCTTACCCTACATATCCACAATATCCTCCAAACATTTCCCAATTACTACCTGGATTTAACCCACCACAGATACAAGATTTACTTCCACCTCCTATACAACAACAATTTATAGTCCCCTTGAACCCTAACCAACAACAACAAGTACCTATAAATGCCACTCAACAGCCCCAAAACCAAGCTGCCCAAAACCATCCTAGACCAATAGCAATCCCTACCCAACCAATCCCTAACCCCAATAATCGACCCACCCACCCTGTGCAGAATGCAAAAGTTCAAACCTTTCCCACCTATGAAATTCAACTATGATCGGGGAAAGTTGTAAATCAATCAAATCCTGGAGTAGTAATTCAAGAAGAAAATGATAAAAATTATGAGGAATAAAACACTCAAACCACCCCTGTAGAAGAAGAGACTTCCCCTCCTATTCCAATCACTTCTCAGTCTGTAGGAATACCTCAACAAGTTAATCTTCCACCCTACCCCAAAATACTATTAGTGAAGAAACCTGACCCACCCTTGCACAAAGATATAGAGGATGAATTACAAAATGTATGTATAAAAATACCTTTGTTGCAAGCCATCAAAGATATCCCCATATATGCAAAAATCATAAGGGATCTTTGTATTAAGAAACCAAGAAGGAAGAAAAAGGAACCTCCCCTTGTTCAGGTAGTAGGACAATTATCTGAATTTATTTCTGAAATGACATATAAATATAATGACCCTAGCAATCCAGTAGTCACTGTTGAAATTAATGGTATTTCCTTACCAAACACACTCATTGATTTGGGTGCAACAATTAATGTAATGCCTTTTGACACTATGCAAAAACTCCAAATAAACTAGTTAAGACCAACCCAAACCATGATAGAATTGGCAGATAAGTCAGTCATTAGCCCTACAGGAAGTTTAGATGATATCACAGTCACTCTAGGTTCTTGGGAATATCCAATAGACTTTATAGTCATCTACTCTAAATCATCCTCCAAACTAATACACCTTGTGGTTCTTGGCCGCCCTTGGCTGGCCACAGTAGATTCCTTTATCAGTTGTCGGTCCGACGAGATGACTATATCCAATGGTACACATAGCCAAAAATGTTTTCTCTTCCCTCTTGCCCAACCGACACAAGAAATACCTGTTTGGATAGAAAACCCTCATGGAGAGGAAGATTGCATCAGACCCCTATTAACACTTGAACAATTAAGAGGAATGCAAGAACAATCGGACGAACAAGTCTTAAGTTTATTTTTGGCTGATACAAACTGCATTGAATATCCTAGGTCCTTTGCAGAATTGTCACATATTTTCAGTTCCGAATTTCAACAAAATTGGCACCCTGAAATCACTCAATTATATACTTTATCAGTAGCTTCCTTAGAGAAGGAAGAAAGTATTGAACTTGTTGAGATTAGCCCAGGAAAACCTTTGTATATCAACTCTAGTTTGGAACCAGAATAAAAGACACAAGTAATTGAAATTCTCCAAAGACAATTTGATGCCTTTGCATGGCATTATGCAGACATGAAAGGCATTCACCCTGACACATGCACACATCATATTTACACTAATGACCAAATTAGACCAGTTAGACAGCCTCGACAAAGGATGAATCCAACCCTCAAAGATATTGTAAAAGAAGAATTGAAAAAACTCCTTCAATCCAATCTCATATACCTCATTTCAGATAGTCAATGGGTGTCTCCACTTGTCATAGTTCCCAAGAAAAATGGTAAGTGGAGAATAGGTGTAGACTTCAGGGAATTGAACAAAGCCACCCATAGGGATTATTTTTCCCTACCATTTATTGATTAGGTGTTAGATACCTTGTCTGGAAAGAAGTATTTTTTGTTCCTAGATGGGTTTAGTGGTTATAACCAAATACAAATAGCACTTGAAGACCAAGAGAAGACCACTTTTACCTGCCTATGGGGAAACTATTCTTATAGGGTCCTTCCTTTTGGACTTTGCAATGCCCCAGCTACTTTTCAAAGGGATATCCTAGACATTTTCTCTGACTGGACCAATGAATGTGTAGAAGTCTACATGGACGACTTTATAGTCCATGGAAATGACTTTCAAGAAGCTTTGACCAGTCTGGAAAAAGTCTTGATTAGGTGTAAGGAAACTAATCTTTCCCTAAGTAATGAAAAATAAAAAATGATGCTCACTGAAGGTATTGTTTCGGGACATCACGTCTCTGGCTTTGGAATGAGAGTTGATCTTGTGAAAATTCATATTATCACACAAATCAAAATACCTTCCTCACAAAAGGAAGTTCGCAGCTTTTTAGGGCATGCTAGCTACTATAGAAGATTCATTCCCAATTTCACAAGCTTAGCTACCCCTTTATTCAATTTATTATCTAAAGAAGCTGAATTTAATTGGGATGATGAATGCCTAATATCTTTTGAGATCCTAAAACATAATTTTTCAACTACCCTTGTATTAAGAGGACCAAATTGGTCCCTTCCTTTTCATATATGTACCGATGCCTCAGACATAGCCCTTGGAGCAGTTCTTGGACAAAGGGAAAATCAAATGCCTTATGCTATTTACTTTGTCAATAAAAATCTGTCCCCAATAGAAGTTAATTATATGGTCACAGAAAAATAATTGTTAGTTGTAGTCCATGCTATCAATAAATTTAGACATTATATTACAGGATATCAAGCTTTTGTACACACTAATCATTCAACCATCAAATTCTTAATAAAAAAACCTGTAACAAACCCTAGAGTTACAAGATGGTTGTTATTATTACGAGAGTTTAATATCAATATTATTGATAGACCAAGTAAGGATAATCTTGTGGCTGATATCTTATCTAGAATGATTCATTTGGGAGATAATGCACTAGGAGATGATAACTTCCCTGATGAAATTTTTTTTTCTATTTCTACATTCACTCCTTGGTATGCAGATGTAGCTAAATATCTTATGACAGGAAAGATGCCTCATAAATTGTCTCCTAGAGAAAAATAGAAAGTAATTCAACTAAGTGAAAACTACATGTGGCACGATGATTGTCTCTACAAAATATGACCAGATTTGGTAATCAGGAGATGTGTAAGGGAAGATAAAATTCATGATATTTTTCAAGCTTGCCATGATGGTCCTTGTGGAGGACATTTCACAGACAAAAGGACCGCTTATAAAGTTCTGCAATCTGGTTATTATTGGCCTCATATTTTCAAAGATGCTAAAACCTATGTATCCAATTGTGATGAATGCCAACAAATGGGTAAGCCTACTGCACGAGACCAAATTCCACTTCAAGCCCAAGTAGTCATTGAGCCTTTTGAGAAATGGGCATTAGATTTTGTAGGGCCCATTAACCTTGCATCTAAAAAGAAAAAGTATATACTTGTATGTACTGACTATGTGACTAAGTGGGTTGAAGAAAAATCTTTACCAGCTGCAAGTGAACAATCAGTGGTAGATTTCCTTTTTAATAACATCTTTACTATATTTGGTGTACCTTGAGAAATTGTGACTAATCAGGGGAATCAATTTACCTCTAATCTAGTCAAAGCTATTACAGAACGGTACCAAATCAAACACATGAAATATACACCCTACCATCCATAGAAAAATGGACAAGTAGAATCTACCAACAAAGTTATTGAGTCCATTATTACCAAAACAATATAACTACAACACAAGGATTGGGATGACATATTACTAGAAGCCTTATGGGCTTATAGAATCACCTCAAGGAATACAACAAGACATACACCTTACGAGTTGGTATATGGGAAGCAGGTGCTTCTCCCCATAGAATTCCAGATCAAAACCTTCAGGACTGCAGTACAAGTTGGCATGAACTTGGATGAAGCCCAGGAACAAAGACTCTTACAGCTTAATGAGTTGGACAAGATTAGGCAGGAAACACTTCAAAGAACCACCCTCATTCAAGAGCAGAGAGTAAAATGGCATGACAAGTATCTCAAAAGGAAAAAATTTCAACAAGGAGATTGGGTCCTGTTGTATGACAACAGATTCAAGAAATTCAAAGGTAATTTAACTACTCGTTGGATGGGACCTTATGAAATTGACATTGTCTATGATAATGGTTCAATCATGATAAAGAAAATTGACGAACATCAAACTCCACTACTTGTGAATGGTCACCAGTTGAGAATTTATAACAAACCCCTGTCAAAAGAGGAATTTATGAATCGTATACTACATAATTCAGATATGCAGGTGACCAGTAAGGAAGGAGACCTTCCTACTGATCCACATTGATTGATTGGTTTACTTTTAAAAAAAAATGTACATAGGTGTGGATTGTGTTTTTCTAATAAGTTGAAGGTAACAATGGATTCTTACCTCCTTTTGTTTTGCTTTCACATTTTATCTTTGTAAGTAGATTTCTATAATTTATTTTATCCTTCATGAACTTGCTAAACATCAGTTTGTAGGCATCAACAATACTCTATTCTGGTCTGGTACCAGTATTCCTATGTTAGTCTGGTACCAGAAGTCCAGCACTTATATGATACTATCAGGACACATCACCTAATTGACAAAGGAATGCTACGCATATTTCAAAATACTATGACAATTAATATGAAGTATGAAGTCATGCAGTAACCAATTAAGATGGAACCAAGAAGCCAAATGCAGCATCAAATGGAAGCCCTTATGAAGAAATAATTTCTTTCAGTTTTGTTGTTGACTAAAGGGAAGTATCTTTAATTTCTTTTGGTTCTGTTGCTAGCTAAAAGGAAGAATCACTAATTTCTTTTGGTTCTGTTGCTAGCTAAAAGGAAGAATTCTTGGTTTCTTTTGGTTCTGTTGCTAGCTAGAAGGAAGTATTTTAAGTTCTTTTGGTTATGTTTCTTGAAAAAGAAGACATAATCCTTACCTATGATTCCTAAAAGAACCATGCATAATCTTCTTCAAAGTCTAGAGGTTGCCTTTATCCAGTATTTCAGCATGATTAAAGGGATAAAAAATATATTAGCCTACAAGTAACTATCTCACCCTAACTAGACTTCAATAGTATTCATTGGATTATATTTACAAAAGAGTAACATATGAGTATATGAACACACTCTCTCATGGGCACACTAGGAAATTTTTTATGGAAGAGGATGTATCAGTACCCTAAGGTAACTTTATGTCATTCTCTTATGGAAAAACTTAGACAAAATTATACATCTGGATCACTCTAAAGAAATAATATGCATACATAAGTTTATTTTTCCTTCAGACAAATCTTTAAAGACGTTCAAATAAGAGAATACACCTTCCAACCCAATACCATCCCAGCCTGTAAAAAGGTTTTCAGATGAGCCTCCCCTGTCACCGTGCAAAAACACTCTTTAATAAAAACTGAAATAGGTGACTATGGACAAGAAGCCTCTGATGGAAAAAGGGTTTAAGAGACTAACCTACCGAGATACTGAACATGACTGCCGGTAGCGGGTACCAGTCTATGGTATGACTAGTAAAACCCATCAAGGTATTGAACATGCATGTTGACAATGGGGCATTCTGCCTAGGGAAAGGATGTCTCTCACTAATTATCACAACTACCTCACCGGAGTACTGAACAGGCCTGCTGGAAGTGGGTTCTGGTTGAGAAATGTCTCATCTATACTTGTCTTATTGAAAAATTCACTTTTTTCATCTAAAAAAAAAATGAACACTACAAGCAAAGGTCTCTATTGACATTTATGAGATACAAACTCCAGATTAACAAACAAGATAATTCCTACAAACAAATGTCCATTTGAGAATTACCCTAAGTCAACTTTACCAGTCTGACATCTAAATCCTACATTACCTAAGAAGGAAACTTCTTAAGAGTGGATCCCTAATTAGGGAGTCTAATCTAATTATACTGTGAAATTTATCCATAACATCTAATGATAGTAAATATCTGAAGCAAGTTAGGTTGGATTTACTCTACCAGAAACAATATAAAAATATCCCTGTTTTCACTGTTGAATGCTACCCTTGTCAATAAGTCATCAAAAGAAAGGCAATTTCAAAATTTTTAGGCATGTGATTATATGCTAGGTGATAAATGTACTTTTGGAATTTGATTTGGTTTCTTTTCTCTTATCATTTTTCTTCCATTATGATACAGGGTGTTAAATCTTCTTGCATAAGGATATGCAACATCCTTGGCATGGGGGAGGGTCAAAGAGCTCTTTTAGAACTCTTTTTCATACTCACATCTCATCTTCAGAAGCCATCATGTTCACCCTACAACCCTACAGAACCAAACACAAAAGAAGACAAGCACAAAATAAACAAGTTTCATGAAGTATATGAAATTCTAGTACCAAGCTTCCAGAAAACTCCAGCCTAAAAAGATGAACTCTGACAATCTGCAAGCTCCAAATACAAAGGCAAACACATATGCTATAGGTATTGATTATACAATGGTAAAAGAAAAGGTAACATGGTATTATTTATTTTCCTTTGCTTATAAAACTACAATAGGTATGAAAAGGTATACTAGATCTTATGACCTTTGTGTTAAAACCATGCACCTAAGTTTAACTCCCCTCATACCCATATGCTTAACCTTAATCAATTCTCTCATCACATAAGCGCTTGAAAATGTTTGAAGTCAAAATCACATCAAAAGTGTGAATATGGAGCATGTTTAGTAATGATGAGCCATGAACATGCTTCATCCTTAAGAAATCGCAAACATATCTCGTGTCATGAGCCACAATTCAACATCAAATTCACCTCTCAGAAGTCCAATCACCTATCTCAAACAACAATGATGCTTCGACACCCAACGTTCCCATCATTGCACTAATGGGCAGAAATGAAATGGCTTATCTGGGTGGCGAAGCCATCCATATAAGCCTCATCTTATCTTAATTTTCCTTTGAGACGTCTTACTTAAACTCATCATCTGAATTATTGACGCCATCACCATATTTTTTCCATTACCAACCTTTCTCCATTTCTGAGCCTACTCCTCTCTGCGATATCCGATACCAAACCCTTACCCTCATAGCTTACCAAACCCTTGAGCCATAGCTCGATTCTCACACACAGTTCATAAAGATGGTTGTGAGCAGACACAAATCGGTCTTCTAGATTTATAGGGAGACCGAAGAGTTCCAGCTATGTAGACATAAGTATGCTAGAGTGGGATGAATGCCATTTTTGGAGAAATTCACAGGCTGTCATGAGAAGGTATCTCAAGAATTCATTCAAGGTTATGATGGAGAGATTGTGCACATAGGCAATCTATAGCTAACAGTCAATGAAGAAACCTTAAGGGAAGCCATAGGATTACCTAACAGAGGAGCCAAGTATTTCAAAGGAGTAGGAGTCAACAAGGAAATGTTCCAACGATTTCTGAAGGAAGACCATCAGCACTCTGATTGAAAAAGGGGATTCCTAGGAACTATATCAAGGAAGAGTATCATCCAATGCTTGCTAGTCTTCAATGATTCCTCACTTGTGAGGGCAGGTATGCTGGAACATTCATATATCATATTAGGATTCTATTACACTTTGAAGGAGGTCCTGAAATTGATTTCCCATACTTTTTATGGATGAGTTTGAACAAGATGGTAAGATGTGTCAAATACCTATCCAAAACTGAGAAGACCAACATTTATCATCAAGGTCTTATTAACATGTTACTTATACATGAAATTAGGAAGCAAGGGATTACCTGGAAAATCCTCATCACTCAACACCTTCCCACAAAAAAAAAAACTATAGAGGGAGCCCAACCTTCTCCAGAGAAATATAAGGAACCTCAAGAGAAAAATGGCAAGAAAGATAAGGCAACTCCATCATCCTCCAGAATAGTGAGACAAAAAGATAAAGCCAGTAAACAAGCAGGGCCCTCTTCCACAGACGATAAGATTTTTAAAATTCAAGAATTAAAAGGTAAATCCAAATTAGTGGAGGAGACCTCAACAGTATCACTTGAGGAGAAGGGTCATAAGACAAAAACTGTGAGGAAAAAGAAGAATATCTTAGAAAATAAAGATGAACAGTTTATAGAACAATTCTCTATAACCATTCCACAAACAGAAAAGAAGAAAAGGAAGATTGTGATCGCCTCTTATCCATTACCCCCTTGTAAAAGAACCACAAGGAGAATGGAAAAGAAAGGAAAAGAATTTGTTAGTCCTCATACACATGAAGACCCAATAGATCTTACCTCCCCTTCTGAAGACCTATCAGTCCAGGATGACATCCCTAGCTTAACTGAGGAACAAGTTAATATTACTTTATGTGGGATGAGGGAGGAAGTGGAGGAAAGAAAATACACCCCGCCAGAAACAATGGGGTCAACAAGGACCTTAACAAAAGAACAGATGAAGAAAAAGATTGGGGAGCCACAAAAGCAAAACCAGGAACTCAAACAAGTGAAGGAATACCAACTACTGGACAGGTATATTAAAAAGGAAAATGAGCAACTAAAGGCAACCAACCAACAACTTCAAGATGACCATGAAGAGACTTATAATAAGCTCAAGAAGGTACTAAGACTCTTACAATACATTAGGGTCATAAAAATGGAGCTGAAAGTAGAAGCATTAGCCATAAACATCATTGATCCATAGGAGTAAAAAGAATGGAGTCTCAAATTTTAAACATTTTTGAGTTTGTTTCAGTTGCATGAAGACATGCAATGATTTTGGCATGGGGGAATATTGAGCCTCTAAATTGACATCCCCACAACCCTATTATACTCCTCATTTATACCTTTTTGGCCTACCTAAGCTTGGATAAATGACAAAGAACACTACCATTAGCCATTGATGAGGTCATAAGATAAAGTATAATTGAATTCATGCATTTTGTGGTTTATTGATCTAGTAGACTAAATGTTTCATGTACTAATGTTGTAAATTGCCACGTGTAACCTTTGACCTCTAGATGAGTCCAACATTTCTATGTCAGCTCAACCATCTAGTACTTATGCGCCAGATTGTCACTGTCTAAATCCGGTACCAAGCGCACCTTCCATTCAAATCTAGTATAAAACTATTCAGTGTCATGATCCAGTACCAATGGCCGTAGACTATTCTAGTCTGGTACCAACCACTTGCGTACTGTTCGTATCTAGTACCATTTATAGAATCTCACCTGTCACGATCCGATATCAATATAGGAAGCAGAGTATACCAAGTTTAGCTCCAGATCGTGACCAAGATAATTGTTGGATCTTTGTTGAATCATCAAAGCTATAGCAAGGCTATGTTAGGCTAGTTTGTTTTTTCTTCATCTTCATACACTTCATGTCATGAGGATGAAGCTTAAAATATGTAACCAAATATGTAAATTTGGCAATTGACTAATCTTCCAAAAATTTCACCTCCTTGTGTTTCATGACTAAGACTGTTTAAATAGTCATGGCAAGGATGGTGGAGGTAGTAGAGAATTAGGATAACACATCATATCAAGCAATGTTACATATTGTAGACCATATTCTGAGTTGAATTTTAATAGAAGGACATCATTTATCTCCATGTCTTGATCATTTATGAATGAATGTGAGTTGAGTTGTTAGCATAGTTTGATTCTATGTTTTGAAGTTTGAGTAAGAGTAATGTGTGGATTGAAAACAAGTTTACTGTAGACTCTAGTCACTGACATGTTGAAGATACAAGGGCCCACCACCCAACAAAGGTCAACATCCTTATAGATTAGTGTTAGTACTTGATTTCAATAGTATAGATGTTAGACTAGCTGAAGCTTTGATTCTTTCAGATGATAGTAGTATAGTTCAGTTTAGAGTTTCTATTATATGATTGTTTAGAGTTCTTTACTTACTCTATTTTTCATATGCTCTCTCTGTTTTATGGATTTGATTTTGTTTCATGGATATGAATGTTGGCAACAGTAGTCATACATATTTGAAGGAGAATTAGTGAAGTTCACAATAACACATTGTGAACCACAACATACTCAGTATATTGACTATTGAACTACCCATGTTATGTCTTGATGATTATTGATGTGTGGTTTCCCTTTCAAAAGTGTGATTGCATAGTTAACTTTCTGGGTCAGATAGCAGAGTTGATCTGTCAAAAGAACTCCATCTCATACTTGCATGTGCCATAATGGAGTAGATATACTCTCTATGAAAGACAACCAAAGTGTGTTTCGGTTTGCTAGTTTTCTTTGTTTCCATCATGCATAATTTAGAATATTTCTATACTCATGAAATTAGAATTGCCTTTCTTATTGGTGTCTTGTAACTCTGTTGATTACGAATCCCGGATTGATAATTAATGAGTGCATTATACTAATCATATAAGTATCACAACAAGTATATCTCATAGTGATAGTGTGATAGTGGTTCCATCATTCTACTTCTACTTCAGGGTGGCAGGATGGGGCAAGGACATGTGGTTGTAGCCGAAGAACATAGGGGGTTGTAGCCTCCTTCTGGTTGTAGCCGGAGAATTGGAGAGTTGGAGCTTCCCTCAGGTTGTAGCCTGAGAAGCTAAGGGGTTGGAGCCTCCTTCGAGTTGCAGTTGGAAAACAAAGGAAGTTGGTGCTTCCAATGAATGTAATTCTTCAAGACATATAAGAAAAAACATTCTGTGTTTTTCTCCCGATTTGTGTTTCCACGTAAAACATTGGTGTACTGTGTATGTGTGTGATTGTTTATTTCTTACTACTCATTATTGGATAATAATTCTACATTGATATAACATTTGAAGAAAAAGGATTATAATTACGCTATTACTGATTCACCCCCCCTCTCTATAATCCAACAGCTTCTGTATTGCCAAAAGCAGGGGGCTAAGAAAATGCCTTCTTAGTCGATGTTTTGATGGCTGATTCTTCTCTGGGAGAAAATTTCAACTACCTCGCAACACTGGGAGAAGACCCTTCATCGACCTCTGCTTCCTTCAATTTTGATGCCCTTGGAGAGCATCTGGTCATTGTCTTTCTTGGAGTCATTTTTTCCTTCAGAGAGAACAACATTAGAAACCTTGTTGTAGATAGAATGTTGATACATAAAAATATGACCGCCGAAATGATAAAATTAACACATACCTCCTCTTTGCACTAGATTAACCTTGTTTTGAAATTATGATAATCAAGTGCAACTCTTGAGATGCTGTCTTCGCTTCTTCAGCTACTCTGGAAATGAGAAAATTGTATGCAGAATGTTGGGGTTAAAAATTGTCTTAGTGATTTAAAAGTATATAATACTTACCTTGTTGCATCATTTATTCAATTCGGGTTGTAGGTGTTGTTCTAAAAAATCTACCACCAGATCCTATTGGCAGCCCAACTTTTTTTTAAACTTTTTATATCAAATGATGATCTATGTAGCTGCCTAACTAGAGTCATTCATTTTTCTATTCTTCATAAGATATTTACGAAACAACATTTGTAAGTTCTCAGTTTTTCCTAGTATTTTATTTTTTTTCATGTTTCGTTCATGATTGAAAGCATGAAAACAAAGCATTAAAACTTATGACTGTGTTACCACTCTATTTGAAAAGTTTATGAAAGGAAAAATGGCTCTAAAGTTTTTTAATGAAGTCATGTTCCTTGCTATGAATTTTATTCTCTTTGTTTTGACCCCTCGAATGTCAAGCATGCTTATGGATTGATATTTGGATCAACAAATGATCATTTAATTTAAAGAATTGATATATTTTTGTGTGGTTCTTGGTCATACACCCCCTTGTCACTAGACTTGGGTTTATAAGTCCCCCTCTCCAAAACTTTAGGACCGAACCCACTTCGTTGCACACTCATTTTTATTTCTAATGCTCTAGTCATGGCCTGTACTATATGAGAGGTGGTAGTTTGATCACATTTATCCCATTATTTCGAAGCCTGGTCTTGGGTTTTGCAACATGCCTCGCATTCATTTCAAACAATACCTATCTTTTCATTGTGAATTTTCTACTCATACACCATAGACTATTGATGATTTTCGGGCTTGGAGTATAGCTTTGGTCTGCTCTTAAAAAAACTACATATGCTCCGTGATTGGGTGATTTCCCGTCGGTTTCCCATGGCCCTAGTTGTTAAGGTCGAACCTAATGGCACTCAGACCTTGCTCCTATGTGATGATGCCAGGGAGGATCTCAAGGGTCACGGTTGGCTTGTTTTCCTTGAGAAATTATAGGGTTTCAACCTATAGACTGCTCAGGAATTCTCCCTCTCATTTGATGGATGTAGAGCTAAGGTGGGGGAAATTCAACTCGAAGTCACAAAGGACTTTTTAAGCCAAGCAACGGGACTCCCTGTGAGTGGGAAAAAGTGGTTCAAGAATGCTAAGGTAGAAGAGGTTCCATGGAGTCTTTTCTTTACATATCGGAAGATCAATGGCCGTGACAAAGGTATGCCAATCTCCTTACTAGAAACCCGATGGCATGGTCTGCTTGCAGTGTTGAAACAATTTGTCACATGTGAAGGTCGTTTTTGTTTTTTGTTTCTTTATCACCTGCGTCTGCTCATGAATTTCATAGGTTTTCCTTTAAACATGCCTTATTATCTGTGGAGAAGCCTTTATAAAATGGATAAGAGGTATAAAAAGAAACGTTTGGATTTGAGCCTTTTCCACCACGGTTTAATAAAAATTATGTTTTCACATCAATTGAAGTTGCAGAATAATGATTGGGATTCATTTTTAACCAGAAATGGTTTCGCTAACCCCAACGCTGAAGAGGTTGGCAAACCTGTGATTGAGGAAACCATAGTCTATCCTATACCTCTCCCCTCATCTACCAGGCATGTGTTACGACCACCCATAGTAAGCCTTTACCTGACCCAAAATTTGTTGAGAAATCCCATGAGCAAGTTACACAGCCTAACATATCTGTCAAGAATGCAATCAAACTTGTAGGCAAGGCGTCTAAAGGTGATGTTGATTTGGGTTTTAAGAATAAGAGAGTTGGAAGGTTGATTTCGAGGAAGCTGCAAAAAAAAAAAAACCCTCATGTGAGCTCGATCAAGATGATTGAGATCCATGAAAGTTTGGATTCTAAGATTGATAGATTTCTTGCTGAAGAAGACCCCCTTTCTTTTCAAACAGACCTCGATCAGTCTTACAACTTCATAGATAATCTACCACCTTGTCTCAAACATAGTGAAGGGTTTCCTGGCATCAAGTTGGGTAACAAATATACAGTCCATGTTGGGGGCGTTCTAGTTCACAACCATGGTTATTCTCAAGGGACCATCGCACAGTCGCAATGTGAAACTTGCCTATTCTGGATTGATAAGTACTACACCGATATACCTATTTTACAGTCACAGATTAAAGCTCTTACTGGTCAGGTCAGTGCCTTAACAAATGAAAATCATAGGCTTGAGTCTGTCATTTGAAGACAAGGGAAACGCATGAAAACTACAAGGAATGTGATATTAAAAAATGTCAAGACTGCAACAACAATAATAAATTTTGAGATCATGTGATATGATTTGTTTTTACAATTAGAGGTAAGATTTATTTTTATCTTAAAATAGTGTTATTCATTAAATAAATTAGATTTTTTTTGTTCATTGAATAAATTAGATTCCATTACTGAAATAGACTAGCTATAGAATCAACAGATTATGTAGCTAGACTATTCTAATTCGAAATTTGCAAAATTATGGTTAAATATATATCTAAGCTTCTCTATTTTATCTTTTCTTTTTAGGATATCTAGGATTTTATGGTGACCAAGTGATCTGAAGCATTTTTGGGGCTTGTTATCCATATCTATGATCCATTTTTTTATAAACAGGAATAAACGTTTTTTGGCTTTAGAAGATTTAGTATGATTTGGGTGGTTGTATTGCCCCTCTATTTTTATAATCAATATATGATCTCAGAAGATAAGACAATTACCTTTATGAAGGCTTTAAAAACTCATTATTTTTTGTAATCAAGACATCTTGGCCTGGGGCTGAAGGTGGACAGCTTATACATGAATTTGGACAGAACATATGTTTACATTTCTGCTTTAGCTATCTGTAAATATTTTTTTCGTCTATGGTGTGTTTATCTTGATAATTGGATAATTGTTGATAGATTTTATCTTTGCAAATTATTATGTCATCAAGATAATTTCTTCTAATATAGTCCACATTTGGATGCTTCAATTATTAAAAAAATAGTGATCGCTCGTTCAATTCAAATGATAAGGTTTATCTTTAATTTTGTTGAATGATTAAAATCAGGTTGTTACAATTAGATTTATCTTATGAATAATTGCTTGCAATCACAAATATCACAGTTATTATTTGTGTCTTATCATTCTCTCATTAAAATCCAACAGTTAATATACTGTTTTGCATTTATTCTAAACAGTGTAAAGGTTCACTGCAGGTTTAACTCTTGGATGTTGAAATAATGTAACTACGAAGAGCATTCTTATTATTATTGGATTAAATCCCCATTGTGGATTAATCATGTCATTATTATTATTATTGTTATTGGATTAATCCCCATTGTGGATTAATCATGTCGGTAATTGTATAAGGACCAAATCCCCTTTTGCGGATTGGTCATCGGACAATTATAAAGGGTAGAATAAGAAGTTGGCCCCAACAGTTATTATGGAAGACTCAAAATTAATTAAAGGTGGGTTTACCCACCCAGAGTGAGAGGTTAGCCCTGCCAGTGGTGACCTTTCACACGTGCCAGTTTTGTATATATAGGAGGCTAGTGCCTCACTTCTAACACACAACTCACTTGCTCATTATCTTATGAGGCAAGCCACAATTACCAGTTGGAGAGAGGAGAAGAAGAGTGGCACATCTCTTGGAGAGGACTATCTGTATTGGTTTGAGTTATCTCTTGAACATTGTAGTGGCCATATAAATTAAATATCCATTAATTCTACAACATAGCAGTAAAATTCAAAATAATTTCTTTATATTGAGCAAAATAGTAAAATTTATCAAATTCCTTTAAATGAGCACATTCGCATATAGATTTAACAACGAATATTAAAATTTTCTAACATAATAAAAACAATTACAAGATTTTAAATACTTGGGTCTGATGCTAATAACCCTCCATTTGTCCGCTTTCCTTCTTGACCTCTGTTGCACTGTCTAAACACTGCCCAAACCCTAGTTCCACCTTGCCAAATAGGTAACTTCCTAGCTCTAGGATATCATATGGATATCATATGGATATCCTGGCCCCCGTGCCCAAAACCTCCAGCAACCGGTGCATGTACTGATCCCATCTGAGTCAAAAACTCAACTCCTGCAAATCTCAGAGAAACCTTCCCTCTCCAAAATCCCATAGAATAGTCATCCCTTCGTAAACCTTCTCCGCCTCCCTATCCTTCCTTGACCACCTCATGCCTTTACTTCCTTACCTACCCCTCGTTAATGCCCCTTATCCTTTCCTTTAATATTTTATCCTCTCGTGATTAATATGTTATCCCTTTCTATGTACGTAACCTTTTAATTTAAATAATATAACTTATTAATCTATTAAATTTAATACTCATGTTATTAAATGTAATAGGTAGTTA
>ML790989.1:391883-406453 GCA_009831015.1 Picea engelmannii | reverse complement strand
AGTTCAGAGATTCGGTGTTTTCCATGGCCGAGATGGTGAAAGTGTTGTATGAAGACTACTTGGAACGAAAGAGCACGGTTCAAGTGAAAGCTTCAAAGAACAACAAAGGAAAAGAAGCATTGAAGGAAGTTCCTTCTACATCTATTTCAGACAACATATCTGAGGTATGCAGTGAAGGTTTCTCAACAAATTTTCCTCATACTCATCAAGTTGGTTTTGGTTAATTCGAAAAACACACAAAAGGTGTAGGTTTGAGAATATTAACCAAGATGGGCTATGAAAAAGGAAAGGGCCTTGGATGTCGAGGTCAAGGCATTGTAAATCCTATTGAGGTTGAGGAAAGGCCTCGATACTTAGGATTGGGATATGAAAGAGGGGACCTTGGAGAGTCTTCCAAGATGGGTTCCAAAACTTTGGAAGCAAGTGATGCTTCGAATGGCCAACATAAGACATTGCAAGAACACTTCACAAAGGGAAATGGCGCACCACTTCAGGACTATGGTAGTGAATGCAAGTCCTCTCCAAAGAAAAGTGAAGATCGACATGGAAGGTATAATGGTCATGTTTTTGTTAATTGTCCTTTTGATTATAACAAGAATAATCAAGTAACCCGGAACTTGTGGAAACTTTATCCATGTGCTTATTGTCATTCACCTAAGCATTGTGTTGCCAAGTGTTGGAAGAGACAAACTTTGTACAGGAAACCTATGTCGTCCAAGAAGGAAACGTGGCATAAAGGCTCAAGTCCACAACGGAAGAAGGAGAAGGTTAAGCAAGTCTGGATGCCAAAAGCTCGTTGTACGTTTTGCAACAAGAGTGGACATCAAAAGGCTAGTTGTTGGAAGCTTAATCCAAAGTTTCGTCCCAGGAAGGAAAAAAGGATTTTTCATGTACCCAAGAAGGAGGAAGGATTACCAGCGAAGCGAGAGGAACATCGTGAAGGAAAGAAACCAACCACTTGGTTCTGCCAGAAGTGGATGTCTCGACTTCAGTGTGTTTTGCTTCCCCTGATGTAATCATCTTTCAGAGACAAAGAGAAAGTCGTGTGGCCTATCCCGAGCTTGTAGAGTGGTCAGTAACCTTTTGGGGACCAAAAGGTCTTATTGTTGGGAGGTGTGATCCGAAATCGGATTCAGCAGGCTGTCAGGGCATGAAAAATGCTCAAAAATGAAAGTGCTTGGAATCCGACGAAACCAACACCTTTGCGTCCGGCTCGTCTTCCTGATTCCGGTGGTATAATTTTTATCGCAAACGGAGTCCCGATGAAGAAGATATTGCATTCTGTCCGTCGAGCCAAACAGGAAAAATTTTGGATGCTGACTGTACCTGTCCGTACAGTTCGTACAGACACGTGTCAGTCCGTACAGTTGACATGGCGGCATCCGTATAGGACACGTGGCAGCCTCAGAGCGTGACACGTGGTAGGCAGTTTTGGGCTTTTCAACATACGTTTGACCAATATTGAGGTGACATGTGTCACCACTGGATGGGTGACACGTGGCACATGCTGACGTCAGCATCCGGCGTGGCCTGTTGACGTGGCAGTTGAGTTGGCAGTTTGCTGACGTGGTGCACATTGGTTGGGTGTGCATTGGCACATTTTCATTGGTTGATGTGGACGAGTGATATGTTGACACGTGTCTGGTTTCCTGGCGAATTATAAGGAGACACGTGGCCCAATCGGAGGGCGCCACGTGTCCCCCTCAATTTTGTTCATGTGGTTGTATAAAAGGTCATGGAGGCCGCGGGGTTCGACCCCCGGACCTCCCATCTATGCTACGCCTTCACTATACTCCGCTAGCCAACAAACCATTTGGTGTTTCTTGTTATATGGGTGGAATATATTGTATTTATGTTGCGTGGAGGGTTTAGACCGGCGGAAAAAGGGCCGGGGCCCAAGCCCCAGCCCTCGGCGCACATGACCGAACAGTGGAACCACAAGTGCGGAATGTTAAACATTGTACGCGCGGATTTATGTTTTAAATAAATGGTTTTCATTTTGTATAACCTTTGTTGAATGGGCGGTTAGTTGGTAACCGACCCACGGTTATATGGTTGTAACGAATTTTATGTATGGTCGTAGCCCTACGGGCATATGCCACAGTTCAATGCGACCGGGAGCTAGCAGGGGTGGCCCGCGCTTAGCCCTTTGGGCTAGCGCATGGCCACATGCCCCATGCGACCTTTCCAAGAGGGGGCGCGCCCGGACAAAAGGGGCTAGGCCAAAATTTAAACCAACTATATAGTTAAAAGTGGGTTTTTAACCACTTTTTAACTAAATTTAATGTAATTAATCCATTTTTAAGGGTTATTGGGCATTTTTAAAGCCTAAATTCGTGGAGGAAGTTGGAGAGGGAAAAATAACTCTCCCACTATTTAACCAAGGCTATTTTGAGGCCAAGGACACAGATTTGGAGAGCATTCAGAGCAGAGATGCTGAGGCAAGGCCAAGATAAAGCCAGTTTGAGGCAGAGGAGCTGTTGAGGTAGAGATGCTGTCGGACGATTTCTGAGAGTTCGGTATATCCGTTTCAGGTGACGTAAGTTGTGAAAGATTCTAGAGATCATGGCGAACAAGACCAGATTAGTCTAGGAGCTAATCAACAATTGTAAAGATGTACTAATAAACTTTCAAAAATAAATCAAGAAGCCTCCCACAAGAGAAAAAGGCCCGGAGATGTAGGCAAAGTTGCCGAACTCCGTTATCAAATTTGTGCATAATGGTTTGCTGCTTTTCATTGCATTTCAGATTTGCTTATATGTCTATGGCTGTATAATTCATTTGCTTTTCTCGCTCTTTCATTAAGTTTCCCAATGGTCATTTAATGCATGCTAATTAAACTCAACCATAGTCATTCGAAAAATCCTGACGGATCAATATCATATTCTAAAATAACAACAATCCATTTTCCCCTTTTTCCATCAGGGTTGTCCTGTGTCAAAATGTCTTTTACTACCGCGTTCGGAACATATGCTATGGTGTGGGAATGAAGAATGTAGACTCTAAAGTATTTTATGGCTTTTACCAAAGCAAAAGCTTGTTTCTCCATTATCTTGTAATTAAGAGCAGCGTCTCTTAACTCTTTGCTAAAGAAAGCTATGGGTTGTTCATACCCTTCGTTGTTCTTTTGCAGTAACACCGCTGCTATAGTATGTTCGGAAGCGAAAGAAAAGAGATAGAAATCCTTAGTAAAATCAAGACTGATCAAAACAGGGGCTTCTGTGAGTGCTTGTTTGACTTGTTTGAAAGACTGTCTGGACTCGGAGTCCCATTTTATTTTTACATCCTTTTTTAGCATATTTGTAATGTTTCTGAGGAGTTCTGCCAGATTGGGAATGAATCTTCATAGAAAGTTAATTCTCCCGATAAAAGACTGTAGTTCCTTGAGGTTCCTGGGGTGTTCTAATTTTCGTATGGCCTCGATTCTGGTGGGGTCTATTTTGATTCCATATTTGGAAATGATGTGTCCTAGTAGTTTTCCTTCCTCTAACCCGAAAAGGATTTTCTTAGGATTTAAGGAAATCCCAAACCTTCTACATTTCTCAAAAACTCGTCTGAGGTGTCGTAGGTGTTCGTCATCAGATCGAGAAAACACAGTTACATCATCTAAATAGACGACAATAAACTTTCCTGATTCTTCCACGAAGGTGATATCCATAGCCCTCTGGAAAGTGGCTCCTGCATTCATCAGACCAAAAGGAATTTTCACATACATGAAAGTGCCCCATGGGGTGGTGAAAGCAGTTTTGTCTTGGTCATTCGGGTGAACTAGGACCTGATTGTAACCCGAGAAACCATCCAGCAGAGAAATTCGACTGGATCCGACCACCCTTTGTAGGATGTGGTCCATTTTCGGCAAGGGGTAATTATCCTTCAGGGAGACTTTATTCATATTTCAGAAATCTATGCAGAGTCTGATTTCCCCAGATTTCTTACGTGTAGGGACCAAATTAGACATCCATTTGGAAAAACAAAAAGGGACTATGATTTTGGCATCGTACATTTTTTTGATTTCTTTTATTATCAGAGGGAGAAACTTGGGATTTATCCTCCTAAGTTTCTGCCTAAACGGTTTTTGGTCTTCTTTTATTGGAATCCTGTATTGTATGATGTTGGTATCATAAGCTTTCAAATCTTCATAGCCCCAGGCAAAGACATCTGAATATTCTTTGAACAACTCAATGTATTTGAGTTTTTTCTCTGGGGGTAATGATGTAGACAGTTTGACTATCCTGGGTTTCTCTTCAGTCCCTATATTACAGTCTTCTACCTCTTGTCCATGTGCTTCAATTTTGGGTTTTTTGGCTACGTCGTTAAAATAAAACAAGTCCTCTAAAGGAACTAGACCTGTAGGAAAAACATTGCTTTTCAAATTTAAGACATCGGCATCCATTTCTTCATCGCCTAATTCTCCTGAATCTACACTATTTACACTATCAATTTCAAAATCAGAACTATTTACATTTTCATCTTCGTTCTCTAAATCTATATTTGTACATTCAAAATCGTTTTTACACTGCAGAAAGTCTTCGATTTGATCATCATTACCAAACACTTGCTAGTACCTAATATTGTCGGGAATGGTTGGTCTGCATTTCACCTCAACAGTGTATGGACGAGTCGAGCGGAAAGGAATCTTACAGGTGGCTGATGACGTAGCCAATCCGTCTGCCAGAATGTTTTGTCCCCTCGGTATTACCTGCAAGTCAACTTCAGTGAAACATCTAAGGGCATCTAGAACATCATTCCTATAAGCTCTAAGACATGGGTGTTTCGCAGCGTACTCACCTTTGATCTGATTTATTATCAAATCAGAATCACCTCTTACCATAATCTGTTTAGCACCAACTCTTTTCAAAAGCTTTAGACCGAGCATCAAGGCTTCATACTCGACAATATTGTTAGTGCACTGGAAATTTAATTTGTAAGAATGATTTTTTGAATACCTGTTTCTGTGATTATGCAGCCAGACTCCTTCTCCAGCTCCTTCTTTACTCACTGCTCCATCAAAGTCCATGCCTTAGAAATATGCAAGTAACTCTTTAGTTATCACGTTCTTCATCCTTGCTACCTCAATGATTTCTTGGCCTTCTTCCGGACTAGACGTATCTTCTCCCAGATGAGTGTCTTTCTCTCCGGTGTCACCATCATTGTACAAGATAAAAGAATCCAGGTCGAAATGCGTAGAGTAGAGAGTATAGTTGTGCGGATTTTCTTGGCTACTGACCATGTACTTCATCGATGTTTCTCTGTATAGCCTTCTTTGTTGCCCAAAAACTGGGATAGTGGCATAAGACATGTCTAGTTGCAGGGTACCTCTTAACTTAGCCCCCCTAGACCAAGATAGCAACATTCCATACTTCGGCGGGATGTCTGCAACTACCATGTCCATTACCATGCTCTTCGCGGGAATCTAAACCAAGGTGATGCATAGGTCCTTGATCAAACCAATACATCTAACTTTATTGGAGTTGAATGAGTGTAAATCCTTGTAAGGTATGGTGACCTCTAGTCCCAGTTTCCCCATTATTGCTTTGGGCATCAGATTGTGGGAAGCACTCTAATCCAACATAGCGTTATGCAAGATCATGTCATGTATGTTTAGACTGATGTAAAAATGAGTGACCTCACCAGTATTGTCTCAACCATCTACTTTAGGTCCAAAAAGAAGTTCGGGTTGATCATCAGTAAGGTTCACAGTATCTGAATGATTCATTGATCCTATGGTTAAGGCCTTTGTTCCTATGTCAAGTTCAATGGTCAGTGCCTTAATCACCAGTGAACGATAAATGTTTTTGTTCATCAAATCGGTAAGTGGGATGGGAATTTTTACTTTGGCCAATTCCCCCTCCAGGCTGAAAGGTGTCGGAGCTCTGCCTTGGCTCATCAATTCTAGTTTGTCCACCATATTCTTCTATCCAAAAGTACTTGGTAGATTAACAGGTGAAACCTCAGGCTGTGACAGCCTTTTCAGAATAGTAAGGTTATTCTTCGTGGGATCTTCGGCAGTGCTCTTCTCAGGAATATCCTCGGCAGTTGGCTAAGAGGTCTTCTTGGTTTCGAATATCTTCTTCATTCCAACCGTCTTTTTTGGGGAACTACTTTCTGTATTTTTACTCCGCAGATTATACTACCGCTGTACCTCCAAAATGGCATTTTCAAATGCTTGTTGTTCTGCATCTTCATCTTCTTCACTTACTTTTGTTTGGTTGAGAAGAAAAAGTTCTTAGTCTTCTTGGGTAAGGAAAATAGCTTTGTTCTCGTGAATGCCCATGAGATTAATGTGAGTATCCTCCAATTCCTCAATCACTTCCTCCCCTTCATCAGCATAGTTTTCTTGTAGGGGAGGTCTGATCTGTTGATCTAGACCCCTCTTCTCTCTTTGATCCCTAGGCTCTCTCTGCCTGATTTGAGGAGGGTTTATCCTAAATTTAGGGTTCCGAACCTGAGGAGCTGGTGGGTTTTCTCTCGGAGGATTTCTATCTGAAACAATGAGTCCTTCCATCAATCTTTCCACTTCTCTGGCCAAAGAATCCAATTTGGAATCTGAGGTCGACGTGGAAGGTTCTTCTTTAATCGTGACTCTCCTTTCTGACCTCTGACGTGCCCTTTTTTCCAACAGATTGGCCTCCACACTTATAGCACTTTTCTACATGTCTTCTAGGGTGGTAGAATTTCTTTCCCTTAGTTGGTATGATATGTCGGTGTCAAAACCATCGGGGAATTTTATTAATGCCAAACCCTGTGGAGGTTTGCTTACAGATGGGATTGCATTGTACATGTTATTGAAACGAGTGCAGTAATCTTGCACTGTCTCACCTTGATTTCTTCTAATATTTTCATATTCCAACAAAATTTGCAGAGGGTTTTTCTTAACCTCCCATCTGTCTAGAAAACTCATTCGGAATGCAGTAAGGTCAAGGACTGAGGTGGCACACAACCCTTTGTACCATTTTTTAGTGTCACCTGTCAAACTTTGGGCAAATAATCTCATTTGAACGTCAGCTTCATCTACTTCATGTATATCATAATAATCATTCATTTTATCTACGTGTTTTTTTGCACTCAAAGGTCCTGTTGCATCGAACTGTGGAAGTCTTGTTTGATAGTCTTGGGGCATGGCATGTAGAGGCACAACCAGCACCAAAGGAGCATATCACGCTGCCATGATAGGTGGAGGAGTTGGGACGACAACCTGGATGATTGGCGAGGTAGCGACTGAAGACGAGGACGAGGAGGGACTGGATAGCACTGAGGGAGTGATTTACAGTTTAGTCATGCAAGACTGATCTTTGGGGGTTCGGGGTTGCAAAACAGTTGGGTCAAAGATGATTCCAGTCACAAAACTATCGGACCGTGTTCTAACCAAGATTTGTTGTGGAAAGGTATCAAGGTCAGGGTTTTGAGAGGTAATAGGTTTCCCTGAAAAGGAAAGGGACTTATGAAGGGCAATATGACTCACTGAAACTTCAGCTAAGGTATTTTTTCTGAGCAACTGTTCGGGGTTATCTGTCACTATCGCAACTTCTGGGTTTGGATGAGATCGAGTATAAACTTTCTTGGGAGCCAAAATTCTTTTTGGTTTTTATACATATATTTTTTAGTTTTGTGAGTCCGAAAATAATATGTAAAAAGTTTAATCAACCTCTAAACATTACTTTCTTCTCAAATTTGCAATATTCCACGGAACAAACTTTCTTTTTAGGGAAAGAAAACATGAAATTATCAATTTTTGGTTCTGTTCCCCAGCGTAGTCGCCACTATGTTAGCACTTGGTAAATTTCCTAGAGGTTGAAAATAGAAGAAATCTACAAAGGTAACTTTATCCAACCACTTTTGAAGCCGGGATCTAGCCCTTCCAACTTCAGAGAGGGATCTCTCTATATGATTTAGCTGTGTTTCCAATTTTAGATGTTAGGCTAGGTAAAGAAATATGTCGGTTTTGTTGTCAAGGTGTTTTTTGAATTGGTTGACACAGTCTACACATCCATTGGGCTATGGGGTCTGTGTTTAATAAAATATGAAATACAAACCAGAAACGCAAAGGAAAAACTTTCACAGGGCGATATAATATAATCACTGGATCTTTTAGTAGCTTAAATGATGATTAGCATAAAAGATGAGAAAGATAATTTCAACAAAGAAGCAGTTAAGAATTCCTTTATTGAAAATACCAGAAGAAAAACACTAAAATCTTTCGAGTCAGAAACAAGGTATACGAGATAAATCCTGCAACATTCGTTACTCCTAAATATTAGAATTAGAAAACAAAATAATCACAACACAAGAATAACATTCAACTTAGAGAGAAAACATCACCAGTGAATACACGCAAGAATCCTGTAAAAGTGCCACCTTTTTATTAATGGAAGACCTCTTAAAAAATGTTACAGTCTGATAGTGTCGGGGTATGAAGATCAACAACGCTCAATACTTCGAAAGGTGAAGTATTTATAACTCAAATTAGAAACGGTCCTGTCATTAATGACCAGGACGTGCTAAATCTATTTTTAGCCTAACTAATTTAACAAATTTCCTAAATCTAGGAAATGCTAGATGACTTGGTGTAACTGCACGCTAATTTCTGGGTAGACCGTTGATGAAGCCTTTGCACGACCTCATCTAACTAGATATCTGACTGGACTTGGACAACTCATCTTCTAATCGATCAGATCACAGAGTTCCTCCCATCTGAGATGATTGGGCACGTTGACTTTGAGCAGTGGCAGTCTTCGATACACTTCGTCCATTTCTGTATACTTGGCGAATATAGGCATGGTGAGGAATATGTATCGAATCTCATGTTGGATACTAATGTCCCACTGAAGGGCATCCAGGAATGCCTTGTCGGTGATGCTCCCTTGTATGCTTGAAAACTTTGAATTTTCCTTAGACACATCAGCCAATCTTTTCTTGTAATCTGGGAGTGTCATTAGTTTATCATTGATCACTTTGAGACCAGGAAGACCTTTTTTCTGGAGGGATTCAATCTTGCTGAAGAATCTCTGTACCCCTAGGTCCATGGCCTGAACCTTTCCTTCCAGCTGAAGAATTAGTCCTCTCTTGGTCAAAACTTTTTTTACCTCAAGGATGGTCTCTGTTCTTTCTTCAATCTTCAGCTCTTCCAGCTCCTCCCTGGTCTTGGAATTGAGGAACTTGATGATATCCTTTGCCTGTGTTGACCTATCTCCCAATTCTACTCTAATATTATCAATGGATTGTTTGTTCCTCTAGACCAATTCATGCTTCTCAAACATGATCTGGATCATGGGCCATATCTCATTCATGGACTTAGTGATATTTGTCCATACACTCTCTTTAACCTCAACCAATGTCTTTCCTGCTACTGTTTGTTTCTGGAGCTGATGTAACTCCTGCTTGAACTGCTCTTTCACTTGCTTTTTCTTAGATAGGCTGGTCTAGAAGGAAGATTTGAGTTCCTGCAGGTTCTCAATCTCCTTTTTTAGCCTGTTGATCTCTGTCTCCTGCAAGTTCATCCTTTCCATGGAATCAACCAGCTCGGCTGTCTTCTCCTAAGATGTCGATGGAGTCATGGAGGGGGTTGTTGTCACTGATGTTGTGCTCACTCTTGCAATTGGGATAGCACTCAATGGAATGACTTCCATTGGCTTCATCTTCTCTTTCTCTTT
Source organism: Picea engelmannii (assembly GCA_009831015.1). Taxonomy (NCBI): domain Eukaryota; kingdom Viridiplantae; phylum Streptophyta; class Pinopsida; order Pinales; family Pinaceae; genus Picea; species Picea engelmannii. Next base: position 396,803 of record ML790989.1, on the reverse strand, counting down.
TAACAATTTCTCCATCTCAGCTTCCATTTCTCTAAGCTGTGTGTTCTACTCCATGAGTAGCTTTAGCATATCATCCTTCTCGCCTTCTTTATCTACTATCTCCTTCGCCTACAAGTCCTCTGTGGGTGGGAGATTCAGTTGTTTCCTCAAGGATTCTATATCAGTATTCTTCTTCTTTATCATTTCCTCTGTTGCTTTGACATTCGAAGGATCATAACCGATCTTGAGGACCAGATCCTCCAAAGTTTTGATCCTATTGTCCTTTGCGAAGGATGAAATCTTCTCCATTTTGAGCTATGTTTGAACATTGTTCAGGGACACCTGCAATTTGACTGCAGAAGCGGAAGCATGCGCCAACGTATAGAAAACCATTTCTCTGGTCTGCTTTTGCAGATCCATCTGATCGGCTGGGTGCACGTCCTTCGTCTAGAATTCGAAGGTGGCCCTCTTGTAGTTGGTGATCACCTTGGGATCTGGTACCTGTGCCTGGAGGAAAGCCATGTGCATTTTGCCCTTTTTTGTGTCAAATGCAGACAACAGCCTATGCTACGCAGTATACTTTTTCTTCCAAAACTGAGCACAAGTACTGTTGGTAAGGGTCTCGTTATTTTTCTTGATCAGCTCGTACTTCTCAAAAATGCTCAACTTGGGCCCAGTCTTGCCTGGTTGAGTGTCCAATGGGGAGTCTGTGGATTTCTTCCGTACTGATGGGTTAATGTCCTTATAGAGGCTTGAACCGAAGGGTGGAATAACAGAATTGGTCACTGTAGTAGGAAGGGCCTCTTTTTCTCCGATCGGGCCAGGAACTGAGATTGTCTTGGGCCTCTTAGTGTGCAACTGGAACTCTTCGGATGATACCTCCGTGACAGGTGGAGATAAATCTTGACAAGGACTTTTTTCCTTAGGGACCTGTGGTGTGGTAGTTGGTGGCACAATGGTCCGGGGAACCTGCTACTCCACTTTGACCAAGGTGTTAGGCTCCCACACTGTCTGATTGGCGAATTTCTCAATTTCAGGCTTGGACACATGCACATACAGGATGTTCTTGTTTTTCACTCTCATTTATGAGATGATCCCACAAGGATCATAATGCCATGGGAAGCTTAGGAAGAACTTCATTTCTCTCATCATCTGGTCTGCTTCTTCCCCAGCACCACGACTGTTGTAGATGAAGGAGCCAATCTGCCCCTTGATTCTAAGCTGCTGCTTTTTATTCAATGATACAAAATGGATATCATCTGAATTCATCCTTATATATTCTAAAGCGAAGATTCAGACCGACAGATACTTGGGTAGCATATAAGGCACCAACTCGCACCCGTATACTCTGATCTCGGTATGATTTTGATATAGGTACCAATCCCCAGTCTTTGTGTTTTCCAAGAGGTGCAGGATCCTCTGAACTTCATCGTTTATTCGAGGCTCGGGCCGACCCCCTAGCATGCTTACTACAGGGTAGTAGAACAGATTGATGAACGCCTTGAATTTGTACTCTGTGGAGTTGTGCTTTAGCAAGGAGGTCCATGTTGTGACTACCTGAGGTCTACCATCTGCATCCATCTTTTGCATGGAAAAAATAAATTTATCTACCTAGAAGAAAACAAACAAGTAGGCTAGTATTGATGAATATTTGAACATGCCTTCTGTGCCAAAATTCACGAACTATTCATGAATATTGTCTGCCAAGACTGCACTGAAATCAAACTCGGTGGTGGGCTTTTCATCAGTTGAGAAAATGGATAGAAAACCTAGAATGGGCTTATCTACCCACTGATCAGAATAATATCCCAACAGAGCGCAAAGGGAAGAAATGACCCGGTTTCCCTTAGTGGAGAACATGGATGATGGGTAAGGGGGATTTTTGGAAGGGAATTGAGCGAATGTGGGAAGGAAAAGCTCGAATATTTGAGCTCTTTGGAGAAAAATCATTTTATGATACAAATTTGTAAGGATTTCCAGGTTGAAAGGAGACGCAGAGTCGACATGGGGAATTTGCATCATCTGGTCTATGGACTCGGGTGTGATAGGAAAAGGATTTCTCTGGACGAGGAGATGACAAATCTTTTTTCGGGAACATAGTGGGCTTGACACTTAAGTGCAAACTCGAGAAAATGGTGGATCTGGGGAAAGAGGTAAAGGGGTAAATTGCACTCCTAGAGTCCAATTTCATCACTCTGGTCTAGGAAAACTTCCCTGAGCCATGACTGGAGGTCTAAGAAATCAAAATCGCATTTGTTATCTGTGATTAATCGATATTTTTCGACCAGTGGGATCTTGTCCAGGTCGACAAAAGGCGGGAGAAACAAATTCTCCTCTCCTTCCGCTGGTTTAGACTTTGGCGCCATTTCTGCAACAATACCTGCAATAAACATAATGTTAGTGAGGGCGACTGACTGTGGATGAGGGTGACAGAATGTAATGGAGGAATAAGCAATGAATTTCTCTGGTGCGATGGGTGAATAGAGAAACTGAGGGAAATAACGGTGGTTTTATTTTAACTGGGGTCGGTTGGGTGCGGGAGACAGGCCAGCTGGATAATGGATAGGTTATCCAGTAATAAATGGACAATGGGTCATTTGAGGGTGAGATGGCAGGTGACGGTGGCTGAAAAATACGGACGGGTGATGTGGCTGCTAGGGATTGGAGGTAAAAGTCGTAATAAGGGGCTTTCCATGAGTGAAAGGGTGGAGGGCATTGATAACAGTTATGGGATGTGACTAAATTGGGAAGAAGTGGAAGATGATGTCCATAAGTGAAGGGGGTCTGTCAGATAGCATATGGTGATGGGACTCATGGCAATAGATCGACGCCACATATCACAAGGGACCCACCAGAGGGGAAAAAATTTCTGGACCCCCCCCCTCGGTTAAAATCAGATCATCTGGGGGGATCCGAAAACCATTTTGTATCGTTGATCTGCACGCTTGTTTCCTGGCCGCAGATCTTAGCGTGCCTTTTATTACTCATTATGGACCCCCCCCCCCCTCCATTAAAGGCAGAATGGACGGGGGGGTCTGGAATCCAATACTGACCGTTGATTTAAGCACTCAACTCTGGGTTGTCCCGATGCACGCAAATGTTATCAGCGATTCCGGAACCCCCCCCCCCGATTAAAATAAAAACGTTTGGGGGGGTCTGGAATGCTCTGTACATCGTAGATTTAGGCGTCATGATCAGGACCATCAATATGTGCAGGGAGCATAAATGGGGAGAAGAAAACATATGTGCTAGGAAAAACTTAGGATAAATGTATTTTACGGGTTTTTCCCCAAACTTTTCAAGTAGACACCACCATGGGGCTTCGACCAAATGATCCTATAAGCATATGAAACATGGTGCAATATTTAAATCAGGTTGGTTTTATTGGAATGAAGTAATAAAGCAAATAGCCTACATACTAACCTATCTTCCTATGACAATTAACCCAGATTAAACTATTGGGTTAAGAATTTACTCTACCCTAGGGCTATCTGACCAAGATTAGACACTCTGGCCAGATTTATTCACTAATCTAAGCTAGACACTTTGGCTAAGATTAAATTGTTTAGCCAAATTCATTCACTACCCTATCAACATTTCAAATTTAAAAAGAACTTGGCCATGCTTGATAGGTATGGACCAAGTTACTTATTATTGCATGGGGCTTTTATTGCAATTCTTTTATGCCCTCTTTTCTTTCTTTCTTTTTCTTTTTTTGCTTTTTCTTTTCTTTTCTTTTTTCTTTCTTTTTCCTTTTCTTTTCAAATTATTTGCAGAATGAAAAATCATTTGTCAACAAAAACACTAGAGACAGATAATATCCCAGTCATCAGTTGATCCTATAATTTATAGGGAGATAACAATATCCAACATCATCTTAATAGCATTTAAACATTCATTAAATTCACATTCTCACAATATGTCGCATCATATACAACATCATCAATAAAATTTAAACATTCGTAAAGTTTACATTCACGTAGTAGATCGCATCATATACATCATCATCAATAACATTTAAACATTCGTAAAATTTACATAAATTTAATGTTTAAGTGTATCACTCAATAGTTTCATTGTGTCTAGAAAATAAAGTATATAGGCCTCAGGTAATCCTAGTTGTCTAAGTCAAAAGGTGGTGTTACATACACCCAACCTTCAAGAAACATGTTCTCAAGGTGGTCAAAAAAGTGAGGGATAGTCTCGTCGTAATGTCTCAGCATCTTCCCAAGTAGCAAATCCTGGACTATACTTGTCCCACTGGACCTTAACTTGGTCTACTAGACGGTTCCTGAGCTGTCGGACTCTATGGTCCAATATGCGTAATGGTTCTACCGTGAGGTTTCCCATGTCCGATACCTGCAATTCCTTCCAAATTAGTTTATGTGATTCATCCGCAACATAATGACGTAAAATAGATACATGAAATACATTATGAGTTTTATGCAAGTGGGGTGGCAGTACGAGACGATATGCAACGGGTCCAATTTTCTCTTGGATCCTGAATGGTCCTATAAATCAAGGTGACAACTTTTTCCCCTTCCCGAACCATATGGTACTCTTATTAGGCCTGATACGAATGAAAACCTGGTCTCCCACTTCATAACTTCGGTCTTTCCTGTGTGCATCCGCATAACTTTTTTGCCTATCCTGTGCTTCCTTTAGTCTCTACCTAATCTGAATCACTTGTTCCTCCATTTCTTGAATCAGTTCTAGCCCAATTGTTACTCAGTCTTCTAGTCTATCCCAACTCAATGGCGTTCTGCATGGCCTCCCATACAAAGCTTCGTAGGGTGGCATTCCGATGGAGATATGAAAACTATTATTGTAGGCAAACTCTACCAAAGGTAAGTACTTCTCCCACTGGGTTTGATTATCCATGACATACATCCTAAGCATGTCTTCCATGACTTGATTTACTCTCTCAGTTTTCCCATCTGT
>ML790989.1:334258-352393 GCA_009831015.1 Picea engelmannii | reverse complement strand
ATCATGAGATTGTTTGGCATTATATTTGGAAATCTCATTCCGCAATGATATGTAGAGTTGTTTATATTTTGATCATGTGTCACCTTAGTGAATTAGGTGATGTTGTAAATTTCTTATTTGTTAAAAAGAAAAGGAAAAGAAAAAATTTCCTATTGTACTTCGCTATTCATAGACGTAACGAACGGGTTGTTACATATGGTATCAGAGTCGGTTCGACCCGCGACTTGGGGTTCGCTACGGCTTTCGTTGACATGAGTGGGTTTATTTTATACCGTCACTGATTGAGTAGGTTGTGTGCGTGCGCAGTAATCTTGGTTAGAGTATTTGAGAGTTTTAAATCTACGTTTTATGGGTTTTTCAGTGGTCTGCATTTTTTCTTAGAGGAGTATTGTGAGGCCGAGCAAAGTCTCAGAGTTGATAGAGGAGTATTGTGAGGCTAGGACCGATCAGAGATCTTCCTCGGTACCCGTGAGTAGGATTACTAGCCTCACCCTCTAGACCATTTTATCACTCATTGGGTGGATTACTGGTTCCGCAGCCGTGCATCAGGCTTCGTGCGCACAGATGAACTGTGCAATCCAGTGCATGAATGAACAAATTTTTGATTGGAGTACCACACTACTAGCAAGCATGACATGTTAGTTGACAGCTTGCAGACAACGAACACACAGGAACTTCGAGTTTGGGACCATCCTGTGTTCGTTTTTCTTCGAGAGAGTTCCATGTTTTAGTCCTCGGCTGACAGTACGAGGACATTTGGCTACTTTCCCCGCAGTATGCAGATGGGCAGCATTGCTACTGTGATAGGGTGGTGGAAGGACCATAGAGGCCTTCAACGACGAATTTTTTGCTTGGCTGTCACGGAAGATCCCTGCTATTGAGGACTACCCATATGCAGGGATCGACTTCTCCAGAGATCCAGTGATACCAGTGCCTCCTGGTGAGGAACGAGGGGAGATGGGTAAGTCTCCACCAATCTAGTTTTTTTGTTTGCATATGTAATTTTTATGTCTTTTAGATATATATATCATGTTTTTTTGTATACCAGAGTGTTTGATGGGTGAACGTTCATTGCATGCAGATGTGGGACCCGTGCGACCTGCTGATTATGCACAGAACAGGCGTCGCCCACGGCCAAAGGCCGCAGCTGCCACCGTCGGGGGAGTAGCAGTGGCAGGGAACCTCTCAGTAGGAGAGGCCGAGAGGGTTCTTAGGCGAATTTAGTGGAACTTGTCACCCTCCTTGCAGACTCATATCGTGGGAGTACCTCGGACATGGGTCCAATTGTTTAGGTGTTTGGGCCAGGCTGTATATGATTATAACAGGGCCCATAGGCCCTGAACAGACTTTAGACTTTCATGTGTCACGAGCACTGATATGTATATATTTTTTGAGGGCATAAGCCCCAGTGACTCGTTATTGTTCCCACTTTTTGAGGCGCTTGCGCCCATCTATGTACTCTGAGAATTTTATGATGTTTATATATGGTTTTTATTTCTTTTTTGTGTCTTATGGATTATGTGTACAAGAATGTATTTACATGTTTATATTCATGATCTTTTTATATGTGAGCAAGATGCCAATCTAAAATTTGAATAGCTAGAGTATCTGTGATTTGATTTAGACTCCTAGGAACATGAAAATATGTAATATAATAAAAGATGCGTTCCAAGAGATGTACCCTAAGGAATCGTCGGTGTAAAGTTGGGTCGTGCACCTGGTATATTCTATTTAGCTGCGACACAACCAGTTGAGCATCTAGATAGACCCGGAGACGAGAGATACCCAATGAAAACTCAATAACTGCGCTATACTCAGCAACATTATTTGTGGTGTCACCTAAGCATATACCTCTGGAAGATAACAACTGACCCTGTGGTGTAAAGATTACTCAAGCTGCGGAGGCAAGCCTCCGCGTATGTCGACTAGCACCATCCGCATACCCAACAAACACCTCGGACTCATTTGACATATGCCATATTGACGAAAGATAACATCAATGACATGTCCATAACACATTTGTAAAAGAAACGTAAAAAAGTAATAGTACAAAGACTATACATATGTTACAAAAAGTTACCCACAGTGACCATTCTATGAGTAATACTTCTTGAGGTAGAGCCCATTTCTAGGCTCTACCAAAGCATTCCCTTCAAAATTGACCAAATGATAAGCGCCCTTTTTTAAAACCTCCTTAATAATGAAGGGTCTGAACCACATGGGTTTAAACTTTCCTTCCCCCAGGGAGTCCTTATCTTGGTCGTAAACCAAGACAAGGTCGCCCTCAGAGAAAACCCGAGGATGAATGGACCTATCATATTGACACTTGACCTTATGTTTATGAGCCTTGTTGGCCAGGGCCACATCGCGACGCTGTTCATCAAGCTGCTCAAGGTGTACTAACTGTTCTTCAAGCGGAGAAGTGTCTGGCAATGACTGTACTGTCAATTTAAGAGATGGGATTTGACATTCAATGGGCAAGACTGCCTCCAGCCCGTAAACGAGTTGGAAAGGTGAGAAACCGGTTGCAGTCTTAACTGAGGTTCGGTAAGCCCATAATGCCAAGTATAACATCAAATGCCAATTTGACTTAGCTGAGTTGATAGTTTGTTGTAGAATCGTCTTAAGATTTTTGTTTACAGCTTCCACCTGCCCATTGGCTTGGGGGTAGTAAGGTGATGAATGTTCTTTCCGTAACCCAAGATTTGATGTTAACTAGGACATCATTTGGTTATGAAAGTGACTGCCATGGTCAGTGACAATCTCTTTCAGGACGCCGAACCGTACTATAATCTGGTTAAATAAGAAGAGAGTTGCAGTCTCTCCATCATCTTTGAACGTCGGCATAGCTTCGACCCACTTAGTGAAGTAGTCGACAAATACAATGATATAGCGGTGCCCCCTTGTCGATGGGGGGTTGCATGTAGTGTAATCAATCCCCCACTTAGTGAAGGGACCGACTATGATGACAGGAAACATAGGAGTTGGATGTGCCCTCATCTTCCGTGAGAAGACTTGGCATGGATGGCACTTCTTGACCGACTCAACACAATCTTTGATAAGTGTGGGCCAAAAGTAACCTGCTCGTAAAATCTTTTGGGCTGTTGCCAACCCAGATAAGTGACCTCCACAAGATCCTGTATGAAAATCGTTGAGCACTATGACGGCCTCCTCATGAGTGAGACATCGACGCAAGATGCAGTCTACACCTCTTCGATACAACGTATCATTGAGTATGAGATAGTTCTTGGACTGATGGCGTATCCTTCGATGCTCATCGCGAGAAGAAGAGGTGGGGGACTTCAAAGTCTGGAGATAGATCAGTATATATCCGTACTAGGGGTCTGACGATTCAATCAAAAACATATCCCCCCGAACAGGAGATTCCTCAGGCACAACGTCACCTGACTCAACCGGAAGCTCCAAGACAAGTTCTGCGAAGACCAGTGACTTTTTGGACTTGGCTGAAATGAAGTCTAAGTCAAATTCTTGGAGGATTACCATCCATCTACTGATTTTTCCACCGATAACTCATCGTGTCAACATGTACTGGAATGGATTCACGATGGCAACGACGGTGGTCTTGCGAAACAGAACATCGTGACAGAACCGTTGAACAGCATGAACTGCCTCCAACGCAAGTTTTTTGAGATGGGTATAATTAAGTTCCGGTCCTACGAGGCCTCGACTCAAGTAATAGATCACGTATTCGAAAAATGAATCATCATCCTGAACTAAAACCATGACTATGGTTGAATTTGCGGCAGCCATATATAATAAGAAGTCTTTGTTATAATTAGGTGGTCGTAGCAGAGGTGCGGTAGTGAGGGCATGTTTTAATGCGTCGAAAGAGCATTGAGCAGATTTGTCCCAGAACAAAGGAACATCTTTCTTCAGTAAACGCATAAATCCCTTGGTGATTTCGGCATAGTTGGCGATGAAGCATCGTAAGAAGTTCGCCTTGCCTTGAAGACTCTGCAATTGTAAGATTGTGCGTGGGGGGGGCAACTAGACTATTGCCTCCACCTTAAGAGGATAGACCATGATCCCTATTGTTGAAACAATGAAACCTAACAAATGTCCTGACATGACGCAAAAGCTGCACTTGTTGGTATTCAAGAAAATACTGAAGTAGCGACAGCGTTCGAAGATTAGTCAGAGGTGCATAGGATGATCCTTTCGCTTGCGAGAGCGTGATGCTAAATCATCTAGATAGGCCTTGACTATATGTTTGAGGTCGTGAAACGCAAAAGACATGGCCCGCTGGAAAGTGGCTCCAACATTCTTGAGACCAAAAGGCATCTTACGATAGGCGAATGTACCCCACGGACAAATGAATGTCATTTTATGTTGGTCCTCAAGTTTGATTTGGATTTGATTATATCCTGAAAAACCATCCATGAATGAAAAGGATTCACAACCGGTGCATTCATCAATGATCTGATCGATGAATGGGGTTGGATAATTATCTTTTGGACATGACTTATTCAAATCATTGAAATCAGTACATACACGAATCGTGCCTTGTTTTTTATCGACTGGCACAGGGTTTGACACCCACTGAGTCAAATGAATTGGGTAAATGAACCCTACCTTGAGAAATTTCTCAACCTCAGCTTTGATGGTTGCTGCTTTCCTAGGATTAACTAGACGAAGTTTTTGTCGAACAGGCTTAGCATCAGGATACGTAGTGATCTCATGTTCAACTATTTTTTGGATCGATGTCTGGCATTTCCTCATAAGACCAGGCAAAAATGTCGCGGAATTCTTTGAAAAGATCCGTGTAAATCTGAACCTCTTCGGGGGAGCAATCCACTCCGACGAAGACATTCTCCATGACACCAGGGTTTCGGGAGATGTTGATAGGTATAGTGGCAATGATAGTCACCATATTTCCCTCAGCATAAATTTCCTGTGTAGCTAAGAGGTTAATGGGACATGGCTGATCTCCCGTCATGGTGATAGTGAATTCTTCGGCCTCGATTTAGCTTAACTCTAGGAGGAAATATGATCTGTGATGAAGATCTTCCCAAGGTTTGTCCAGACTAGTCAGTGCTTTGATTACAGATTCGTCAGAAGGAAAGACTAAGTCTAACGAATCGGTGGCAGCAAGAGAACCCTGAGCCCAAATAGGCTCAAGAAGTGGATCCAACTCTTGTGTGGGAGTCGGATTAGGAGTAGCTGAAGTTTGTTGGACTAAAGAGTACGCTACTTCAGTGGTCGACAAGGGCATGGACATGCCATTATGCCCTGTCTCATCCATCATGGCTGATGGGGAAGGAAGAATCCACGGATCCTGAAAGTAAGTCATGTGAAATGACGAGACGTGAAAAATCTCAGCCTTGTGTTGAGTCGATATAAACTTGACATCGCCATGAGGAGGTGGGTAATCGAAAGTACCCATCAAAGATGGAAACAATCTAACTCCTACATTAACGACACTGGCTTGAGGATTATCAATCATGGGAACCGTGGATTCCCCCAAAGCTGGGTCAGGTCTAGAGAAGGACAATTGATCGATGGTCACTATTCGACCCTCGTGTGGAAACAACAAGACTCAGAAAACTGTAGCAACCACCGCTTGCATAGCATAAGTCCAACTATGACCTAACAAGAGATTGTAGTCGAGGGGGGCATTGACTACCTCTACTTCGATGCACACGGTCTTCCCTCCTAACTGCACAGGGAAAGAAGGAATGATTCCATGTGGTCGAAATGAACGACCGTCGAACGCAGTAAGGAGAGTAGGTGATGGAGACAACTCGGGTTGACCAATGGATTTCCAGCATGCTAATGACATAACGCAAGTCGAAGCGCCTTCGTTGACCACCGTGTGGAAGATATTTCGTGTAAAAGTTTTCGTGGGATGAGCCACTACTATCTGAAACGTGACGTGGTAAGGCAGACGAGGCTTCAAGTCAGTCGTATCTAACATGATGGTACCCGGGTTACAAGTCTCAGTAGAGCCTAAAGTAGTCAACAAGGCTTTCCTCTGAGCAGGGCAACTTTGGAGGACTTCCAAAGCAGAAATAGCACAAGGGGTTTGAGATAAATCTTCCACCACAGAGTAATTTTGGGTGGCCCTTGCATTTGGATTGTGAGAAGCTTTCTTAAATGCACCCTTTGGAATGCATGTCATCGTTTCTCCCAACGTCTTCTCAATCTGTAGAGGAAGAGATGGGATCTCAGCTTATTTACCCTTTTCAGAGGTGCTTGGTTTACTATAGTCGTGCACTCTAGTCGTTATTAAAGCATCACCCCTAACCATATATACATTCGCAGATGAGGAGTTGTTTGGAGGAGGGCAGGTTTCTTGGCTGCCCCCTTCGACACTTGTAGAGGCTTGAGTTAAATTTTTTCCATGATGAAAGGGATTAGTCAACACGGCTTGTTGTTGTTGTGTGACAAACTTCTGGGCCTCTGCAAGTTGAGGACATAGATGGGTCGGGTGGTCTTCCACACACAAGTTACACGGATACCTCGCCTTCCGCTTTTCTGTGGTACCCTCACCAGCATTGTCAGTGGGTTTTTTCTCCCCCTTACCCTTCTTTCGTTGTTTTTTCTTCCCTTCAGGCTGCTGGTTGGCCTTTGGGTTAGTCGTCTGCACAGATTGTACTTCTGACGTTTGGGTAGGAGGAGTAGCCAAAGTAGTAGTCTGGATGGCCGTTGAGTGTTGTATGGATAACTGTTGCAATTGTTTTGTCAATTGCTCAGCGGGCTTGGTTTGGGCTGAACCAACAATACCATCGGCATGTGGTCCGGCTCTCTGTCTAGTTTTATCTAGAATTGATCGTGGTGCATTCGGCAGGATGTTATATAATAAACCAGACTGAGAATAGATAAGCTCAAACTGTTGAGCCCTCATGATGGCATCTTCCTCGGAGAAAACCCCAGAAATTGTGACGTCTTTAGATAATTGGGGGAATAAAGACTTAAGGAACCACTCAAGCAGGAATGCTGGTGGAACTGGCACTTTGATTAGACTCTTTCGGCATCGCCACTCTCGGATATGGTCAGAGATATGGTCCGTTGTCGTCTGGTCAAAATTAGCAAGCAACTCTATGCCCGCGTCGTATCTCACGGGTAATTGGAAATGGTTAAGGAAGGCCATAGTCAGTTCACCAAAAGAAGAATATCTTGAGCGATCAAGCTCGATGTACCATTTCACGGCACTCCCAATAAGAGTGCGTTGAAACAATTGCAACTGGACAGAGTCATATTTCAGTGAGTTAGATGAACACCAAAGGTGGAAAGTAGTCACGTGGTCACCTAGATCTTCGTTAGGCTTGGCCTCGAACTTTGGAATGTCCGAAGGTAACTTCGTTGGCATAGGAGGCCAACGCGGATCATGACAGATAGGATCATTTAACAACCTTATCAAATCTGGCAAGTGTAACGTCGCCAGGAATGGTAGTTTGGGTTGCTACTGATAGCCTGGGAAAAAGGGTCCTGGAGTTTGACTTGCACCAGGTTGCCAGGAAAGGTTTGGCTGTTGGCCTGGATTCTGGTAGAAACCATGGCCCTGACCAGCGTAAGGGTTTTGCATCTGTGGAGACATCATTCGCTGATTCCCCATAAAGGATATAGGATGTTGGGCATTCATCGTGTTTGATGGACTTTGGGAAGGATTACCCCATGCCGGTCCCGATGGGAGAGGCATAGAAGTCTGTCTGGGGTTCCATTGACTGTGGAAAGAATTACCCTAGAACGACATTCCAGAGGAAGGAACGGATCCTTGTCCTAGGTTCCAAGGTCCTGGTATATGTGCCCCCGGCGCAGGAATAGTACCATGTGCCGAAGTAGACTGTCCAAAAATGGGTGTGCCCCCAGATGGGAAAGAAGTGGATGCTAAAGTGTTATTACCAAACGTCCCGTTCCAAACAAACAGTGATGAACCTACCGACAGAGTTTGTGCAGGTGTTCCTTGACTCCCGACTCCAAATGAACTTGTGTGTGTAGGCTGCCCAGCGGACTGCTGATGCAGACCACCAAGTGAAGGGGACGAAGGAGAGATATGACCTCTAGCGTAAGGAAAACCATTGAAAGGGACATGAATGCCCCCAAGTTGACCTTATAGAGGAGAGTTAGAGCTCCCTGCCCCCAAACCCAAAGTCTGTAAAGTGGAGTAAGTGAGTGCAGGACTGGTGCCCGAACTAGGCATACCATATGAGAATGGAGGGCCTGTCGCACTAGGTGTGAAGGGAGGTGTGGCCTCCGCAATAGATGGGGATGGGCCACTATGTGACGTAGTTGCGGTCAAGACCGTAGTGGCTCGGACCGATGATGGCAGGTTAGGAGATGCTTCTCCTGTGGTAGCAACGGTGATGGGAATGGAAGAATTCCCAGAGGAAGTAGCAACGTTTGTTGCCATAGCTGTGTGAGGCACTGACAGGCTTTTGTAAAATTGAATTGGCACAATAACTTGCAGCCAAGTATCAGTAGTTGGGGTTTCAATCGAACCAAGATTGGCGGTTGATTCCTCTAGGAGTTGTTCGGGCTCAATAGTTTGTAACCCGGTTTCTTCGAAAGACCCTTGTTGGTCTAGCTTTCGCCTCAATGGTGGTGGGGGTGGCTCCAGTATAACCAACGGTAGGTCCAGAAGCCTTCGTGACCAGTGGAGCTCTGAATCCTCCACTGTGTGAGAAGATCCACAACACGCTAAAGTATTCTACACGATCAAACAGTAACACACACTAAAAATGAAGCCCTTAAGAGATAAATCAAGCAAACACTAAACTAGTTGGAAGAACAATTACAACAACCAACACTAGAGCAACTTACCGGTGCAAGTGCAACTCGAAAACGGAAGCACCCTCCAAGAATAATCTGCAAAGCGTAGCCCGATGTCTATCCTAGGTACTGCGGTATACCCCCGCAGTCACCTGTGTATGTCCCTAAAAAAGATTGGCAACTAGTTTTCCAGCACGCGAATAGTCACTAGGCGGGTACAGTCGATAGTCGGGTAGACCACAATGAGCAGGGTATCAAGCCCGAAACCTGTCAAGGGTATCGAGAGAAAATGGTCCGGAAGAAAACTGAGGACCTCGAACAGATTCGAGACCCATGAAGCCCCGTGCCAAATGCAAATGAAGGAATCCCTCAACAAATCCTCGATATGTGTTCTCCACTACGCTCGGTCCGGCTTTGGAGGGGTTATCTCTGCTACCTTTCCTTAAGCGACCTCGTGTTTAGCCCCTATGTTAGAGGGGGGTCCCAGATAAATTTCACGTAACTGGACTTCTACACTCCCTATGACAGACTCCAATGTTTGGTTTGAGTGGCCTTGGAGAATTTACTCTCCAACCTATTCCAAGGCCCTAGTCCTGAGCTAGTGTATGAACCCTACAAACAAAAGAGTCTAATAGATTTTAAATTAGCATTGCTTTTAATGGGATTTTTTATGTCACAAGGTATGAAAGTGAAACTGATGGTGTGTAAAGACTCAAAGAAAAATGAATAAGAAATGCTTGGAAACAAAAACTTTTTCAAAAAATGCAAAAACCAACAACTTTTCACTAAGAAAGACTTCTTTTCTTTTCAACTTTTCTAAGATTTCATGCAGCAAACATAAAGGAATTTCTCTCAATCTACGAGCTACTTATGCTCCTAAATGCTCTGAAAAAACTAACGAAAAAAGACTTCTTCCTAGCTATTGATGCAGCGACACAATCTTCAAATAAAGAAACAAATGAACAAGAGATAAAAAAAAAAATTATTTAAGTGCTAAATGAAGCAACAAAGGGAAAATGCCTACAAGCACAAAACCAAGAAAACAAACTAAAATTCTGGCTTAAAGTGTAGATCGCAAAGAACCAGAGCAAAGACGCACAGTGGCAATCAAGAAAGCACCGACTCTTACGCTTGTCTAAAAAACATAAAACAAAATCTTTCTTTTTCCTTTTTCTTTTTAATCAACAATCAACTAAGAAAAAACCAGGCTAAGGATGAGAGGCCCTAACCTACTAACTGTGCAGCCCTAGACTCGAACCTCTGAGAGGCACACTTCTCACCACATGAGGGGATGACTGCCCCACCTAGGTTGAAAAGAAACCAGTCAAGCCCGCGACTGTCACTGAAACATCACGCATGCAAACGCGTGCTGAGCTATAACAGTGCACGGGTACCCGCGGGCAGAACTTGCACAGGCCACAGGTTTGTATAAATGCTAAGACAAAACAAAACCTAAGCCGCCCAGACCTGAAAAGGCCTCTGGTATTGACAAACAAGGTCTCTTAAAGGCTTGGATGCTTCTTCTTAACAGAAAATAAAAATAATTGCAAAAATAACAAACGCAACAAAACAGACTAAGACAAGATTGTAAACTAGCAAGGCCTAGACAGGATCCAGAAAGCCCCCTGAGAATGTAAAATTCTGACAGAGAAGAGGAGACTGCCTCTTAAGCTCTCTGAGCCCTACACGCTACTGAAACCACTACAGTAGGCATTCAAACGCGGGTTGTAGAAGGTTAGGGTGCAGGTTACACGCGTGCAAGCCTTCTGCAGGCTGCGTGTACCTTTGTGTGTCCCGATAATCAATGTCAAACACAGTCAAGGAAAAACGGGTATAAAGAACCAGGTTCCCTGCTAGCTTTGACCTAACAGAAAATAGACAAACAAAGAAACAGAGAATATGATCCTTTAAACTACCCAAAAACCTCCACCAAATTCGGAAACCCTAAGAGTATCTATCCCCAGTGGAGTCGCCAATTCTGTTGTTGGGAAATAATACCCTACAGACTAAAAATCTAGGGATAAACTTGCATGTAGATCATGACCCTAAAGAAATCACTTTTAACCTATCACCCCAAAACTCAAACCCCTTTTTCACACACAAGCATGGAAAAGACCTACTAACCTTTTTACTGATGTTTGGTGTAGATCCTCCGTTGCGCTTTGTCCACTTTCTTACGCTGCTCCTTCCAAAGACAATCCTGCAACCAAGACAAAACACTACGCATGCATGCTATTTTTCTACTTGAGGGTTAGAGATTAAGCATAAATCAAATAAAACATATATAACTCATGCATTTGGGATGGTAAAAGTATTCTTTATTAATCTCAAGATGAATCAACTTACAATAATGATAGAGACCGGCCACCGTTCCTTGATCCTGATCCTGGGCTCCTCCTCTTCTTTGTCCTCCAACTGCTTTGCTTGAATTCCCCTTAGGCTTGAGGAAAGGCTAAAGGGTTGGGACAAACGGATTCGGCAATTGGGTAGAGTTTCTTTGCTATATATTTTTCCTCTCCAAATAGTACCCCTACCCCTTCTTTTATAGGCTAGAAGGAGCTAGGGTTTTGGACGAACTCTCGGCCATGCATGGCTGGGAGTTTCAGTTAACTGACCCATAGATTTTTGTCCCGTTGGCAACATTCCTGTTTTTGTGCTTTGTTAGGTAAACGCGGGTTGTAGTAGGCCAGCCAGCGTTCCAACGTGTGCAGTAGTAGGCCTGCCAACGTTCCAATGCATGAAGTAGTGGTTTAGGGCATGTGTCACTTGTTTTAAGATGATTTTTAAGAGTTTATTTAGCATGGCTTTGGCAAGGAAGGGATATGAGTTAGCTTGATGTCAGGTAAGCATGTGTAGTGCAATTTAGGGTTATAACACTATCTGATTCTGATTTTCTGAGATCACACAAGGCGCGGAGCAAAGAGCATACGCATATCTAAAAGAGTAGAAACCTAGAAATAAAAAATACAAACCGAAATAAAATCAAAACTTTGCAATTTTTTTATTTTTTTTTAAATGCGTATTCAAACTTTATACCTCCGGATCTGACTGTAATGGTCGTATCTTGGGAAAACGGAAACCTTTTCGAGTGAAATGAAAAGTGTTCCTGACTGAAACGAGTGCTCTGGACACAATGGAACAGTCCTCTCATCCCCAAAATGTACGAAAATGCCAAAAAATGGAGATGAGTCAACTCGGCTTCACAATCTCGATCTACAACAGGAGCGGGTCTTCAAACAGGCTCTGATACCATGTTCGACAACACATGTATTCCAACAGAGGATGAACACCTTTAGTAACCACTCACATAACCATATCAAAGAGCAACACACTGATGTTTTCATGTGGTAAAACCCCTACGGGGAAACATCCACGGCCCCAACCAACGCAGCCACTTGGAGCAGTTTATTAATGCAAAGAAAAAGATTACAGAAATATTTTACAAGAGAGTTTCTCACAATCGATCATCGGAAAATGACCCTCCATGCTCTTTAAATAGAGATTATGGACCAATCGGGTGTTAAGCCATGGATCAATGGTCGTTAAGATCGAGGAGAGTATGAACCGTCAGATCACTCTATGTCGGGAACATATCGTGACCGTCAGATTTCCTAACTACAAATGCATACTAATGCATACTAAAGAAACACACTTTTACCTAACAACATATTAGACCAAGTAGATCTTAGCTAACTCCTAAGTGTCTAAATATCCTAACACCTTTTTCGACAATAGTCTAGTCGGTTCGAAAAAGGGATAAACTAGCACCGATTAGACGTCAATTCAAAACCATTTTAACAAGTGTGACAAGGACAAGATCACTCGGCTATTTTTTCACTTTTAAGGAGTCTGAAAAAAACTTAACTATGGACTCCATCAGAAATATTCTTCTGGACCAATTTAACGAGTGTGAAAGAATAAGATCACTCGACGATCTTTTCAATTTTAGGGAGTCTGAAAAGATCTTAACTATGGACTCCGTGGGGGTTTCTTTTTCGTAAATAGTCCCTCGGGCCCGAAAAAGGGATAAAATTATACCTGAGAGTACTCTTCTAAAGAACGGAAGTTCTATAGAGTATACCTTTGTTCGTACATTTGACCATCTGGACCGAAAAAAGGGGTAAACTATCACTGAATAGATGTGACTTCAAATTTCAGTTTAATGAGTGTGAAAGGCCACAAGATCGCTCATCAATCTTTTCATGTTTAAAGGGTCTGAAAAGGGCTTAAAAGAAGACCCGTTTAAGTAACGTTCTTCTGGACCAATTTAATGAGTGTGAAGAAACAAGGTCACTCGACAATCTTTTCATCTTTAAGGAGTCTGAAAAGGCCTCAAGAAGACTCCATAATGGTTACTTTTCTTAGTTAATCTGGACGAGATCGAAAAGCATAAATGCAGTCTCGTCGGATGTTGATTTTGGATCTCAAAGCGAGCTTGAAAAACAACAAAGTTAGCTCATGATGGACTCTTTGTGGGTCGATGCCTGGCATCTCCTCGCGGGAGCTGTATGCTCCGACGAAAACATTGTCTAGGACGCCAGGGGTTCTGGAGATATTGATAGGTATCATTTCATAAATGGTTTCCATATTACCCTCAGCATAGATCTTGTGTGTAGCTAAGGGATTAGTATGACAAGACCTATCTCCAGTCATAGTCACGGTGAATTCTCCTGCTTTGATTCGGCTTAAATTTGGGAGGAAATACGATCTGTGATGAAGATCTTCCCAAGGTTTTTTTGGACTAGGTATTGCTTCGATTATTGCTTCATCAGAAGACAAGACTAAGTCTAATAAATTGATGTTAGCCAGAGAACCCTGAGCCCAAATAGGCTCTAGAAGTGGATCTAACTCTCGTGCGAGAATCAGATCGGGGTTAGCTAAAGCTTTTTGGACTAAAGAGTACACGACTTCAATGGTCGACAAGGACATGGACATGCTAGAGTGCCCTGTCTCATCCATCGTGGCTGATGGGGGAGGAAGAATCTAAGGATCCTCAAAGTAAGTCATGCGGAACGACGAAACTTGAAAAATCTCAGCATTATGGTGATTAGATATAAATTTGACGTCATCATGAGGAGGTGGGTAATCGAAGGTACCCATCAAACATGGGCACAAACCAACTCCTACATTAATGACACCTGGTTGAGGATTATCAATCATGGTGTCTGTGGATGCCCCCAAAGCTGGGTCAAGTCTAGAGAAGGACAATTGATCGATGGTCACTATCCGACCCTCGTGTGGAAACAACAAGACTCAGAAAACAGTAGCAACCACAACTTGCATAGCATAAGTCNATAGTCGAGGGGAGCATCGACTACCTCTACTTCGACACACACAGTCTTCCCTCCTAACTGCACAGAGAAAGAAGGAATGATGCCATGTGGTCGGAAAGAACGACTATCAAAATCAGTGAGGAGAGTAGGTGAAGGAGACAAAGCAGGCTGGTCAATGGCCTTCCAACATGCTAACGACATAACACATGTCGAGGCACCCTCGTCGACCACCATGCAGAAGATATTGTGTGTAAAATTTTTCGTGGGATGAGCCACTACTATCTAAAATGATACGTGGTAAGACAAACGAGGTTTTAAGTTGGTTGTATCTAACATGATGGTACCCGGGTTACAAGTCTCAGTAGAGCCTAAAGAAGTTAACGAGGCTTTCCTCTGAGCAGGGTAGCTTTGAAGGACTTCCAAAGCAGACATCACACAAGGGGTTTTTGGTAAATCTTCCACCACAGAGTAATTCTGGGCAGCCCTTGCGTTTGGGTTGTGAAAATATTTCTCAAAACGCACCCTTTGGAATGCGTGTCATGTTTCTCCCAACATCTTCTCAATATGTAGAGGAATATATGGGAGTTCGGCTTCTTTACCCTTCTCAGAGGCGCTTGGTTTACTATAGTCATGCGCTCTAGTCATTATTAAAGCATCACCCCTAACCATATATACATTCACGGATGAAGAATTGTTTGGGGGAGGGCAGGTTTCTTGGTTTCCCCCTTCGGCACTTGTAGAGGCTTGAGTTAAATTTTCCCCATGTTGAAAGGGATTAGTCAACACTGCTTGCTGCTGCTGTGTGACAAACTTTTGGGCCTCTGCAAGTCGAGGACATAGATGGGTCAGGTGGTCTTCCGCACACAAGTTGCACGGATACCTCACCTTCCATTTTTCCGTGGTGCCCTCGCCAACATTATCAGTGGGTTTTTTCTCCCCATTAGCCTTCTTTCGTTGTTTTCTCTTCCCTTCAGGCTGTTGGGTGGCCTTTGGGTTAGTTGTCTACACGGAGTGTACTTCCGACGTTTGGCTAGGAGGAGCAGCCAAAGCAGTAGTCTGGTTGGCTGATGAGTGTTGTATAGATAACTATTGCAATTGCTTTGTCAATTGCTTAGTGGGATTGGTTTGTGTTGAACCAACAATACCATCGGCATGTGGTCCATCTCTCTGTCTAGTTTTATCCAGTATAGATCATGGTGCATCTGGCAGGATGTTCTACAATAAACCAGACTGAGAATAGATGAGCTCAAATTGTTGAGCCCTCATGATGGCATATTCTTCGGAGAAAACTCCTGAAGTCACGACGTCTTTGGATAATTGTGGGACTAAAGACTTAAGGAACCACTCAAGTAGGAATGCTGGTGGGATTGGTACTTTGATTAGACTCTTTCGGCATCTCCACACTCAGATATGATCAGAGATATCGTCCGCGGTTGTCTGTTCGAAATTGGCAAGCATCTCTATGCCAGCGTCGTATCTCACAGGTAACTGGAAATGGTTAAGGAAGGCCATCGCCAGTTCGCCAAAAGAAGAGTATCGTGAGCGATCGAGCTCGATGTACCATTTTGCGGCACTCCCGATAAGAGTGCGTTGAAACAATCGCAACTGGACGGAGTCATCATTCAATGATTTAGGTAAACACCAAAGATGGAAGGTAGTCATGTGATCACCTGGATCTTCGTTAGGCTTGGCCTTGAACTTTGGAATGTTTGAAGGAAACTTTTTTGGCATAGGAGGCCAACGTGGATCGTGACAAATAGGATCATTTAACAACCTTGTCAAATCTGGCAAGTGTAATGTCGCCAGGAATGGTAGTTTGGGTTGTTGCTGATAGCCTGGGAAAAAGAATCCTGGAATTTGACTGGCACCAGGTTTCCAGGAAACATTTGGCTGCTGGCCCGGGTTCTGGTAGAAACCATGGCCTTGACCAGCGTATGAATTTTTCATCTGTGGAGACATCATTGGCTGATTCTCGATAAATGACATAGGATGTTGGGCATTGATCGTGTTTGATGGACTTTGGGAAGGATTACCCCATGTCAGCCCTGATGGGAGAGGCATAGAAGTATGTCAAGGGTTCCATTAACTATGGAAAGAATTACTCTAGAACGACATTCCAGAAGAGGGAACGGATCCTTGTCCTGATTTCCAATGTCCTACTATATGTGCCCCCGACGCAGGAATAGTACCCTGCGTCGGAGTAGACTATCCAAAAATGGGAGTGCCCCCAGACGAAAAAGCGGTGGATGCGAAAGTGTTGTTACCAAACGTCCCATTCCAAACAAATGGTGATGAACCTATTGGCATAGTTTGCGCAGGTGTTCCTTGACTCCCGGCTCCAAATGAACTAGTGTGTGCAGGCTTCCCGATGGACTGTTGATGCAGACCACCAAGCGAAGGGGACGAAGGAGAGATATGACCTCCAGCATAAGGAAAAGCATTAAAAGGGACAAGAATGCCCCCAAGTTGAACTTGTAAAGGAGCGTTAGAGCTCCCTGCCCCCAGACCCAAAGTCTTTAAAGTGGAGTAATTGAGTGCAGGACTTGTACCCGAACTAGGCATATCGTATGAAAACGGAGAGCCTGTCGCACTGGGTGTGAAGGGAGTTATGGCCGTCGCGATAGATGGGATCAGTCCACTGTGCCACATAGTTGCGGCCGAGACCATGGTGGCTCGGACCGATGACGGCAAGTTAGGAGATGCTTCTCCTGTGGTAGCAACGGTGGTGGGAATGGAAGAATTCCCAGAGGAAGTAACAACATTTGTTTCCATAGCTGTGTGAGGCACTGACAGGCATTCGTAAAATTGGATTGGTACAATGACCGATGGCCAAGTATCAGTGGTTGGGGTTTCAACTGAGCTGAGATTGGTGGTTGATTCCTCTGGGAGTTGTTCGGGCACAATGGTTTGTAACCCGGTTGTTTTGAAAGACCCTTGTTGGTCTAACTTCTGCCTCAATGGTGGCGGGGGTGGCTCCAGGATAACCGACGGTAGGCCCAGAAGCCTTCATGACCGGTGGAGCTCGAGATCCTCTACTGTGTGAGAAGATCCAAGACACGCTAAGGTATTCTACACGTTCAAACAGTAACACACACTAAAAAAGAAGCCCCTAAGAGATAAGACAAGAAAACACTAAACTAGTTGGAAGAACAGTTACAACAACCAACACTAGAGAAACTTACCGGTGCAAGTGAAACTCAAACAAGGAAGCACCCTCCGGGTATTCTCTACAAAGCGTGGCCCGATGTATGTCCTAGGTACCGTGGTATACCCCCGCAGTCACCTGTGTATGTCCCTAAAAAGATTGGCAACTAGTTTGTTATCACGTGAACAGTCACCAGGCGGGTACAGTCAAAAATCGGGTAGACCACAATGAGCAGGGTATCAAGCCCGAAACCTGTCAAGGGTATCGAGAGAAAATGGTGCGAAAGACAACTGAGGACCTCGAACGGATTCGAGACCCATGAAGCCCCATGGCAAATGCAAACGATGGAATCCCACAACAAGCCCTCGATATGTGTTCTCCACTATGCTTGGTCCGGCTTTGGAGGGGTTATCTCCGCTACCTTTCCTCACGCGACCTCGTGTTTAGCCCCTGTGTTAGAGGGGGGTCCCAGATAACTTCCATGAAACTGGACTTCTACACTCCCTATCACAGACTCCAATGTTTGGTTTTGAGTGGCCTTGGAGAGTTTCCTCTCCAACCTAATCCAAGGCTCTAGTCCTGAACTAGTTTGTGAACCCTACAAACAAAAAGTCTAATAGATTTTAAATTAGCGTTACTTTTATGGGATTTTTTATGTCACAGGGTATGAAGGTGAAACTGAGGATGTGTAAAGACTCAAAGCAAAGATGAATGAAAAAAGATGGAAACAAAAGACTTTTACTAAATGCAAAAATCAACAACTTTTCACAAAGAAAGACTTCTTTTTTCTTTTCAATTTTTCTAAGATTTCATGCAGCAAATGTAAAGTAATTTCGCTCGACTACGAGCTACTTATGCTCTAAATGCATTGCAAAAAACTTATGAACAAAAAGACTTCTCCCTAGCTATTGATGCAGAAACACAATCTTCAAACAAAGAAGAAAATGAAAAGTTTTTTTTTTTTCTTTTTTTTTTATTTACGTGCTA
>ML790989.1:311799-325010 GCA_009831015.1 Picea engelmannii | reverse complement strand
TCAAAGGCACAAAGTGTTGCAGATTTGAAGAAAAAAGAACAAATTCCTACAGTTGTTGTATATCGCCATCCACATCATATAGAGATGAAAAAGTCATCAAGGCAAGGGCATGTGCATCAACACATTTATGCACCAGCAGGGCACCAGAAAGGAAACCGATCAAGAGGTGCATGGAAGACTACCAACACTATGGGAAGAGCTCAAGCTACAGAAACAATCCCATGGCAACCGCGACATGATGCAGAGAAAGATAAGGGTGAAAAGGTAGCAGATAAACATCACGTTCGACTTCCATTGGGATGGATGGATGGTTGTACTTGGTACCAGTTGGCTACATTGCTTAGCCGATCATATTGTATGGTTTCTTCTAATGTTTCGAGGACGAAACATGTGAAGGGGGATGGAATGTGGTATACCTAGGGAGGTAATATGGGGTACCTAGGGAGGTACCCAATGGGAATGTAGTTATGTGTTATTAGTTGAAGTCATTTAATATATGGTAATGTGGTCATTCAATGTAAGGTGGACTAGGTCCACTATATTAATAAAGGCCCACTATGGTAGTTAGATGTAATAAATGTGAGAAGGCTCTCTAGAAGGTTCCTAGGAGATAGGGAGAGCTATATAAAGAAGTCTAGGCCATGTAATGAAACATAGTGAAGAATATTGTGATTGTACAAGCAAGGATTGCTTGAGGAGTTTTATACTTCCATAAGAATTAATATATGGTGTTACCCTACCTCAAGGGTTTTCTCTATTTCTTGTGTTCATGTTATGGCGAATGGTTTATGGTTTATTCTTAGTATTATTGAATTATATTTGTAGATCTGGTATAGGTACTTAACAAGGCCATACTCCTTCCCGTGGTGTTCATGATCATTCCATTCCCCTTGTACCCGTAAGCCTCCCTCCCAATATTCATCTGTATCGTCACCCCTTTTCCCAAAAAAATTAAATAGAGAAAATGGTCCAGGAACTCCTAAATGCAGGCGTTATCCACCCTAGTATGAGCCCCTACTTGTCTCCTGTGGTCATTGTCCTAAAGAAAGAAGGTTCTTGGTGAATGTGTCCTAACTTCCATGCCCTCAACAAACTTACCATCAAAGACAAATTCCCCATTCCTGTCATTGATGACCTCCTAGATGAATTGAGTGGCACCCAATTCTTCACTAAAGTGGATCTCCATTTGGGCTACCACCAGATATGTATGAGAGGCAAACATTCCCAAGACTTCCTTTAGAACTCATGAGCACCACTATGAGTTTTTGGTCATGCCCTTGGGCTTGTGTAATGCCCCCTCCTCCTTCTAAAGCCTCATGAATCATGTCTTCCATCCTTTTCTCTACCATTCTATCTTAGTTTTCTTTGATGATATCCTCATCTATAGAAAAACCTAGATAGACCATCTTGCTCATGTGGATCGAGTTCTCCATATACTCTCTCAGCACCAACTTTTCCTGAAACAATCTAAATGTTCTTTTGGCGCCTCAGAAGTAGAATACTTGGGTCATCTGGTTGGAAAAGATGGCGTCAAGGTGGATCCTAAAAAGATTGAAGCTATGCAAGACTGGCCTCACCCAAAGACTCTTAATATCTTGCATGGATTTCTAGGCTTAACAGGGTATTATCGCAAGTTTGTTAAGAATTATGGGAAGATTGTAGCACATCTCACTGCTCTCCTAAAAGAGAACTCTTTCAATTGGACTACAGCCACTGCTCAAGCTTTTCAGACCTTGAAGATGGCCATGTGCACCACTTCAGTCCCCGCCCTTCCCAATTTCACAAAGACCTTTGTGTTGGATTGAGATGCCTCAGGGAAAGGAATTGGTGTTGTCCTT
The DNA here is from genome assembly GCA_009831015.1 of Picea engelmannii. Classification (NCBI taxonomy): domain Eukaryota; kingdom Viridiplantae; phylum Streptophyta; class Pinopsida; order Pinales; family Pinaceae; genus Picea; species Picea engelmannii. Next base: position 323,172 of record ML790989.1, on the reverse strand, counting down.
ATGCAAGAGGGTCGACCTTTAGCCTTTACCAGCAAGCAACTATCTGAAAGAAATATGGGAAAATCCATCTATGAAAAGGAAATGTTGGCTAATTCACATGTCGTGGATCTGTGGCATCCTTATCTATTGGGGCAACATTTCCAAATTAAGACAGACCATCAAAGCCTCAAGTATTTTCTAGAACAACACATTTCCTCCCTAGAACAAAAAAAATGGGTGACTAAACTCTTTGGATATGATTATGAGATCATTTATAAGAAAGGCAAAGCCAATGTGGTTGTGGATGTACTTTCACAAAAATATGAAGACGAAGGATCCCTTTTTTCTCTTTCATTCATTGTACCAGATTGGCTCCAAGTCATTTTCCAGGAATGGCTACAAGATCCCAAAAGTTTGCAATTGATCCACCAATTGCAGTCCAAGGCTCCAACTTCCCCAAGGTACTCTTGGCTCCATGAGGAAATTCGATACAAAGGCCGTTTGTATTTAACTAAACAATCAAATCTTAAATCCACGGTACTTTCCGAGCTTCATGCTACACCCACAATAGGGCACTCTGGGTTCACCAAAACCTATGACAGGGTCAAACGTTCCTTTTTCTGGGATGGTATGAAATATGACATTCGTAATTTTGTAGTTGAATGTGATGTGTGTCAACGCAACAAATCGGATATCTGCGCCTGATCTCTATGGATTTTATTACCGGCTTACCCAAATCGGGAAATAAATCCGTCATCATGGTGGTTGTTGATCGCCTTTCCAAGTATGCTCATTTCTGCACCCTTCAACACCCTTTTACAGCATCCATGGTGGCTCAAATCTTCATGGATCGGGTCTTCAATCTTCATGGCATGCTGCACTCTATTGTTTATGATCACGACCCAACTTTCACAAGCAATTTTTGACAAGAACTGTTCAAGATACAAAGCACCGAATTGCATCTCAACACAACTTACCATCCCCAGACTAATGGCCAAACGAAAGTTGTCAACAAGTGTTTAGAAACATATTTGAGGTGTTTTGCCACAGAAAATCAAAATCAGTGGGCTCAATGGTTACCCCTAGTTGAATGGTGGTACAACACTTCATACCATACAGCTACACACATGACTCCTTTTGAAGCGGTATATGGATAGAAGCCACCTTTAGTTCTCTCATACTTACCGGGTGCCTCGAAGCTCCAGGTGGTTGACCTAACACTTACAGCTCGAGAGGCTATTCTCCGTACCCTCAAAGAGAATTTGGTCATGGCACAGAATCGCATGAAGCAAAAAGTAGATCAAGGTCGCTTTGAACGTCAATTTGCAGAAGGGGATCAAGTGTTTCTTCAACTACAACCTTACAAGAAAACTTCCCTCAAGGCCGAGCATTGTCAGAAGCTAAAGCCCAAATTTTATGGTCCTTATACTATACTCAAGCATGTGGCACAAGTCACCTATTAGTTAGCTTTGCCCAACAATTCGAAGCTACATCCTGGTTTTCATGTTTCATGCTTAAAGAAGGTGATTGGAGCTAAGTGCCAAATTCAAACCAACCTTCCAGAGTTAGCTGAAGAAGGATCCATTTGGCTACAGCTAGAAGCAGTTTTGGACCAACGTGAGCGTCACCTATGTCAGAGAACCATCAAGGAAGTGCTAGTACAGTGGAAAGATACAACTCCAGCAGACGCCACTTGGGAACCAGCTACCATTTTGCAGCAATTTCCTCATCTCAAGCCTTGAGGACAAGGTTGTTTTTAAGGGGGCAGACAAGTTAGGGTCCTAACCCGCACATAGGTAGAACAATATATTCGGATGTAATAAAGGTCAATATTAATAAGGCCTTTCAATAAAATAGAATAAGGAGGATGTAAGAAGACCTAATATAAGCTTCCACTTCTAGAAGGATCTTCCTCTAGATGCTTCTTTTTAGTATAAATAAGAGTCAAGGGTATGAGAACCCTAGCTGGGATATTATTGTAATAGAGCTCTGCTCAACTGGAGGTTGCCCCCTCGAAGAGGCCCGTGAACATTGCTTTCATATTCAAAGTTTTATTTTTGTTGTTATTCTTATATCATTTCAATGTTATTGTGGTGAATGCTCTGGTTATATTGTTGTTATTCTGCCATTACTAGCATTTTATTTCAGTTCTGCATACATTTTATATATGGTATATTACAAACTCAAGAAGAGGAATTTGAGGATAAACCATAGGTTCAATCTTAGCCTCCAAAATTCTTTCCTAAATTTTTGAAGAAGGTGCCAAATCCTTCATCGCCTCTTACAAGGGGTGGAAAATCCAACCAGGAATGGATAACTCATGAGGAAGCAATGAATATTAAATAAGGGCACCATCCAACCCAGGAGCATATTCATTTAGGATAAATATGTATTTTTTGTGTTAATATTTGTAACTAATTCTTGATAATTTAGTCATGTCTTAAGGAAATAAATAAGGAATGTACTCGAAATATCCAATCTTCCTCTCTCTAATTTATTGAAGAGAGGACAAAAATCAATAATAAGATTAAATATTGTCGTAGCTAAAACTCTTTTTGATGTAACCTCACTATGAACATTTCCTGCAATTTTTAATACAAATAATACAAATATCTTACCATTACAGTGTGTGTGTGTGTGCAACCTGAGTGGACCCAATGGTTAAGAACATGTGTTTCCTTCTAAGCGGTCACACTCTCAAATCTAGATAGGAATAGGGTATGTATACCTCAATAGACTTAATGGTTTGGATAGGGATAGGGTATGTATAACTCCATAGACTTAATGGTATGTATAGGGTAGGGATAGGGATAGGGTATGTATACCTCCATATAATTAATGGTTTGGATAGGGATAGGTATAGGGATAGTGATAGGGTACTAATCCTAAGTCTATTAATGGTTTGTATCCATCCTTTGAGGACCTAGAAAGCAATGAAGAATACCAAAAGGTGGATGAAGATGAGAAAAAAAGAAGAAGATTCAGAAGAGTCAAAGGAGGAAAATGAGAAAGTGGAAGAATCATAGGAAGAAGAAGGGGACTCAACTTAGGAAGAGGAATTTGAGGATAAACCATAGGTTCAATCTTAGCCTCCAAAATCCTTCATCGCCTCTTACGAGGGGTGGAAAATCCAACTAGGAATGGATAACTCATGAGGAAAGAATGAATATTAAATAGCGGCACCATCCAACCCAGGAGCATATTCATTTAGGATAAATATGTTTTTTTTGTTTTATTATTTGTAACTAATTCGTGATTTTTTATTCATGTCTTAAGGAAACAGATAAGGAATGTACTCAAAATATCCAATCTTCCTCCCTCTACTTTATTCAAGGGATGACATAAATCAACAATAAGATTAAATCTTGTTGTAGTTGAAACTATTTTTTATGTAACCTCACTAAGAGCATTTGTTGCAATTTTTAATGCAAATAATACATATATCTTACCATTACAATATGTGTGTGTGTGTGTGTGTGTGTGTGTGTGTGTGTGTGTGTACAACCTGAGTGGACCTAATGGTTAAGAACATGTGTTTTCTCCTAAGAGATCACACTCTCAAATCCACAAAGGGGTAGGTTATGTATACCTCCATAAACTTGAATAGACAAATCATGAGGTTCTTTATCTCACATGAGATTCATAATCAAATAATGAACGGGTTTCTTATCCCACATGAGTCTCATACACCAATTTTATATCTTTGGTGTAATATAATTTCATAATACCTTTATAGTATTTTTTTTAATAATGTATCTCTATTATTATTATTATTATTTTCTTTTTTCTTTTTCAATTGTTTTTGAAGTGTTGAACTTATTGAATTTATAAAGCTGATCTTTACATCATCCAATATTTATACTATTTTATTATATTTATACTCATTATTCATTTTTACAATTTTCTCTTCCGAGTCTTCATCTTTGCATCATCCAATCTTGATACTATTTTATTTTTTAAGTAGTCCACTAAGTGTCTCAACATCATTTAGACACAAAATATATTTATATTAATCTAAACAACTATCAATAGGCCACTCCTAATAATCAATTGGTGGTTTAATATAATTATATCAATTTAAACAACTATCTCACACTCATCACTTCTAATAATAAATTGGTGGTTTAATATATTTATATTAATTTAAACAACTATCAACAACTCGCACTCATCACAATTATTAAAAAAACAATTATGCAATAAATTGGTGGTTTTTAAAGCAGTTTAATTTCACTCATGCCATATGCTTTTGGGTTTTGGGTATATTTTGGGTACATTTAGGTCTTGTTGGGTACATCAGGTTGTGGTGTAATAAGTGGCTTTCGTTTGGAGGGCGTTTTGTTTTGGTCAAATCTATGCTAGAGAGTCTTTCTGTTTTCTGTATGTCAATGCAGAGGATCTGAGCAACATCCTTTCTAAATTATGTAAGCTTTCCTTTGCATTCCTGTGGAGTGGGCAAACTGAAAAGCACCGATTCCATCTCTGCAGATGGGATATCTTGTCAAGACCAAAGAAGGTAGGGGGTTGGGGTATCAAAACTCTTACTCATTTCAATACTGCTTTACAGGCAAACACATTATGGAGGGCGCTTAGTCATGAGAGCATCTGGCATCAAATAATCATGGATAAATACTTGGGCGACTTGCCAGTATCTACTTCAATCTATAGATATTCTCATCTTCAACAGAGAGTTTCTAGTTTTTGGAATGGCCTATCTAGAACCTTTTATGTGATCCTTCATTGGCTTCGCTGGAAGCCTGGTTCGGGCACTCAAATCGCTATTGGGAGGGACAAAATTATTGTCCTGGAGGACCGATCATTACTTTATGATCCTTTTCTTATCAAATTACAACATTCAAATATCTAGTGGCTGGCTCAAGCAAGAATTTTGGCCGACGATCTTCCTTTTCCGCATAGGTGGTTGAGTTGTGAGATGTTGGGAATCAGTGGAGAGGCCGCTAGTGAATGGAACCATTTTGTTCTTTCTCTAAAAAGTGTGGGTATCTTTCTTAATGATGAATCTGATTCCTTGCTGTGGGCAGGAGGGGATGCCTCAGGTGTCATTTCAGTGGAAAATATCTACAATGCTCTACTACAACCACTCAATTTTTGCAGTGACAATGTCTGGTTTATTAGGCCATGGAAATGGACAGTGCAAATCAAAGTAAAGTTGTTCATCTGGCTAGCTGTTAAAGAAAAGATCCTTACCTGGGAGGCACTCTAGAAGAGAGGTTGGCTCGGTCCGGGGGTTTGTAAAATTTGTAACGGTTCCTCTGAAAACATCAATCACTTATTAATTCATTGCAAATTTACAAAGGAAGTGGGATACAACTGCATCATCTCTTTTCTCTAAAACACCAGTGGATTGGTTTCACAGTTTCAGACTGTTTCAAGGAATGGTCAATTGATCCAAATGCCCCTATCAGCTTGGCTACCCTTGCCTGCTGGCATTTATGGATTGAGAGAAACGAGGCGATTTTTGAAGACTACTCCCCCTCTCTATCGGTTGTGGTTCATAGGATCATAAACTCTTTCTCCTGGCAGCCTTCTACCTAAAAATTCTTCCCTAACAGAGTTTGTGAGATAACACGGGCTCGAGGCCTTACTTTGTCTTGCTTTGATGGTGCAGCCCTGTCAAATGGAAATTGCTGTGGAGCGGGTGGATTTTTCAAGTCCCACTCATCGAGGATTACTAAATGGTTCATAAATTGCGGAGATGGAACAAATACAAAGGAATATCTCATGGGATTATGGGTGACCCTCACCTTGGCATCTCTATGGCCAATAACAAATTTACAAGTGTCGGGGGATTCAAAAGTGATTATAGAATGGATAAATCTTAAGGGTAACCTCCATTCAACAAATCTTGAATGCTAGAAACAAAAAACTAAGGATTTAGAAAAAACTTTTAATGATATCAGATTCCAACATATATATATATATATATATAGGGAACATAATAAGGAGGTTGACTCTCTTTCAAAGAGAGCACTCAAAGAAATAAAAGGTAGGTTGTCGGTATATCACTGTGAAAATGGGGAAGAAAGTCCCATTTCATTCCTAAATATTTTCGAAATTTGAGAAGGACGAGATCAAGTGAAGCAATTTACCTTTTCTTTTGCTCAGAATTTTCTTCCCTTCTTAGGCTAGTAGATGCAGTTTCTTCTTCTGTTTTTGTTGGGCATTTTAAGCTCGCTCAGGATCTACTCTGTGATTGTAAAAGAATTTATACTTTCTATAAATTTCTGATAATTTTCTTTTGGAAAAAAAAACTTCTTGCTTCAAACCAAAGCGTAGTTTTAGTCTACATAGTATTGGTAAGAAAGCCATTATCCCTTGGGGTCATAGCTAATTGCACTGAAGGGAGACATGTTGAGGGGTTAGTGTGGTGAGGTGTTAGCCTTATCTTAAATAAGGTTATATTAACAAAAAACAATAGACTCGATTAAAAAATAAAATAAAAATAAAGTTAGCTCAATTAGAAAAACAATTATAGGCATAGTTGTAAAACTTGACATGGAATGAAATATATAAAAGAAAAATACACTTTAAGAAATTGGATCCTCTCACTACTTGATAGTGGATCTACACTAGTGTGACCTCCAATGAAGTCCATGTTTAAGATGGATCTATGTTGTTGTTATCTCCAATAAAGTTTAGGTTTAAGATGGATCTAAATTGGTATTACATCTAATAAAATCAGGGTTTAAGATAGATCAAAATTGATGTTACCTCCAATGGAGTCATATGTTGTTTTATATTGGTATTTAGCTGTAATTTTATACACATTCCAAATATTATCAGTGATTGTAATTTATCCTTTTGCTTTACAAAAAAATTAAAATATTATTAAAAAAATAAATTAATATGCATTTTTTTATATAATTTTATTTTATTTTATTTTATAAAATTAAGAATTGAATTTTCTAGATTTTATAATCGACCCTGAAATGCCACATTTTCTTGATTTATGGAATATGTTAAATACAAATATAAAATGAAACTTTTATGTAAAGACAAGTTATGGAATATGTTAAGAAGTGGACAAAATTTGAGAATCTAGTAAAGGTAAAAAAATTATTCAATTTTTTGTTGACCTTATGCACATGGTGATAATTATCTCAAACTCTTTTATATAGTACAGAATTGATTATTATAAATATTATATAGAAATTAGTTTAGATTTTAAAAATGGAGAATTGATTTTCTTGAAACATCAATTATAATCCCACAGATATTGCAATCATTACTGGAGGATGGGCATCCTACCTGTGTAATTTCAGCTACTCTTCCTCCACATAATTTCAGCTACTCTTCAACCTCATTAATTGAATGCAACTGAGCATAATAAGAGTACAAAGAGGGGCAACGCTTAGATCCAAGATCAGAAACAGTATCCACTGATACCAATAACAATGGCAGATCAAATATCATTAGTGTTGGTGGTGTTCACTGCAGCGGTGGCGCTCCTCCACTTTATTAACAGGTGGTGGAATATCCATGGCGGCCGAAAACGGAGTAATAATGAAGAGAATCAGGAGGCCCGACTGCCTCCTGGCTCGACTGGATGGCCGCTGATTGGCGAATCCTTCAGTTATTATCGCTCCATGACCAGCAATCATCCCAGGAAATTCGTTGACGAAAGAGAAAAAATGTAAGATAAGCTCCTTCTGTCTCTGTGTGTTTTGTTTATATGCGTTTTTCTACTTCTTCTTCTTCATGTAATGGAAAATATTTGCAGGTATAACTCGGACATTTTTATCTCTCACTTATTTGGACGCCGGGCGGTTGTATCAGCAGATCCCCAGTTCAACAAGTTTGTTCTGCAAAACGAGGGGAGGCTCTTTCAAGCCCATTACCAAGAGTCTCTCAAGACTTTGATTGGCAACTACGGGCTTCTCTCAGTGCATGGCGATCTCCAGAGGAAACTCCATGGAATAGCTGTGAATTTGCTGAGGTTTGAGAGGCTCAGAGTCGATTTCATGGAGGAAATACAGAATCTCGTGCACTCCACGTTGGATAGATGGGCAGATATGAAGGAAATTTCTCTGCAGAATGAATGTCACCAGGCAAGTGAGATTCAATTTGTTTACTGAAAAAAAATGTGTGGATCCAGGCAGCAGATTTTTAGATGCATTTGAATTTGATGACTTAATTTGTTGTTGTAGATGGTTCTCAACTTGATGGCTAAACAACTGCTGGATTTATCTCCCTCCAGAGAGACAACTGAGATTTGCGAGTTATTCGTTGATTACACCAATGCAGTGATTGCCATTCCTATTAAAACCCCGGGTTCTGCCTATGCAAAGGGGATGAAGGTACAATTCATTTTTCAAACCAGTCGCAGCATTAACATAGATATATCATAGAAATTAAAATGGATTTATCCTACTTTATTTTGATAATATTGCCGTTATCAGTTTTCAACTATACTTTTTGTCATGTTTTTAAAATCAATATATATGTCACACATTTCCTTTGTAAAGTTATTATTTTTTTATGTGATAATGTAGGCCAGACAACTTCTCATCAGAAAGTTATTATTTTGTTATGTGATAATGTAAGCCAGACAACTTCTCATCAAAAAGATTTGTGAGATCATAGAAGAGAGGAGGAGTCATCCTCAAGTTGTTCATAATGATCTGTTAACAAAACTTCTCATCAGAAAGTTATTATTTTGTTATGTGATAATGTAGGCCAGACAACTTCTCATCAGAAAGATCTGTGAGATCATAGAAGAGAGGAGGAGTCATCCTCAAGTTGTTCATAATGATCTGTTAACAAAACTTTTGGAGGAAGGATCTTTATCGGAAGAAATTATTTGTGACTTTATTCTATTTTTACTTTTCGCTGGACATGAAACCTCATCCAGAGCCATGACATTTGCTATCAAGTTTCTCACTTATTGTCCTCAGGCATTAGAACAAATGAAGGTATGTATAGCTTCCTTTCATTTTTTATTCCACATTTTCTATCAAGTTTCTCATATGATTGTCCAGGAAAGAAATTGGAACATATGATGCTATGTATAGTTTTTTCTTCATTCTCATTTTTCAAGTTTATTATAAAACATTGATTTATAGCTTTATAGGTTTACAAAAGGAAATATTTCATTTTGATTTGATAGGAAGAGCATGATGCTATATTAAAGACCAAGGGCCCTGATAAGAGACTAGAGTGGGAAGATTACAAATTAATGAAATTTACTCAATGTGTAAGTAAATCATTACTTTTTCTCTTTTAAGGAGTTATTGTTTTTTTATCAAGTTCTATTTTAACAGTTTTATGCAAAAAAAAAAAAAAAAATCAAATTTTATTTTGCAATTTAAAATTTATATTATGATATAAAATTTAGAATTTGAATTTTATTTTATTTATATTTGACAGGTTATAAATGAAACACTTAGATTAGGGAACTTTGGTCCAGGAGTATTTAGAGAAGCTAAAGAAGACATTAAAGTAAAAGGTATTACTCAATAAAAATTATTGCATCTGAAATAGTATAATATTTCTTAAACATCTTTATTTAGTATGAACATGTTATTATTATTAATATAAATTTTCTTTTAAATTGTTTTATAGATTATCTCATTCCAAAAAGATTGGGTAATCTTTGTATTTTTGCATATGAAATAGCATAATATTTCTTAAACATTTTTATTTATTATGAATATGTTATTATTATTAATATAATTTTTCTTTTACATCATTTTATAGATTATCTCATTCCAAAAGGATGGATGGTCTTTGTATTTTTGACTGCAACACATCTACATGAACACTCTTACAATGAAGCTCTTATATTTGATCCATGGCGATGGGAACCTGATCAAGTAAGATAAATATTTATGATATAGTATGAATTTAAAATGTGTTTTTATAAATTATTAAGATGATTAAATTTATTCATATTGCAGGATATATCAAATAATGCTCTATTCACACCTTTTGGAGGTGGAGCTAGGCTTTGCCCAGGATTTCATATAGCCAAACTTGAGATATCTCTTTTTCTTCATATATTTTTGACAAAATTCAGGTTGGTTTTCCTCATTCCACAATATATAACTTTTATTCATTTATTCACAATCCTAAAGAATATTTTCATGAAAAAAAACATTACTTCAAATAAATTGTATTAACATTATTTTTATTTTTGTTTTTATGTTTAACAAAAATTCAATAAAATATTTTTTTTTTTTATAATTTAATAAATTAGTTATATTGATCACTAATTTGCAGATGGGAGGCACTCGGAGATGATCGTACTTCATATTTTCCATTACCATATCTGACTAAGGGCTTTCCCATTCGCCTCCGTTCTCGATGATAATCTTTTACTTTGATATAGAACATGTTATTTAATTTAATGTTTTTAATTATGTAATAAATAAATAAAATTACTTTTAAATTTCAATTTTCCAATTTTTTTTAATTATTAATATTATTTTTCAAATATTTTAGAATATAATTTTATTAATTTAATTTTGCATTAAGTTAGTTATTATATTATTTTAAATTTCAATCTTCTATTTTTTTTTTAATTATTAATATTATTTGCCAAATATTTTAAAATTTAATTTTATTAATTTAATTTTATATTAAGTTAGTTATTATATTATTGTTTTTATGAAATAATTTAAATGGTTATAGATATCTTATATTAAATTCAACAATAACATATATAGTTAGTTAATCAACAATTATATATGTAAATGAATCAACGATTATATATTATATGTGGTTAGTTTTTTAAAAAGAATTTTTATATTAATTATGGAAAATTCTTAAAATGATTTTGTTTTTTAATTTTTAAATGATAAAAAGTTAAATTATTTTTGTTATTTTTTATATTAATTTAAATTACTTTTGTTATTGTTTTTTTAGATTTTTAAATTAATTAAATTTTTTGTGAGTGATATGTTGTGTTCTTAAATGGGTTTATAAGATGTTCTTGTTGTTGACTCTCAATATTCAAAAAATACTGAACCTTCCTATATTATGTTAAAAAAAACTATTGAAGATATGGATTTAAAAGAAATGATAAGATCTAGCATTTCACAAGAAGATACATTTGAAAAGTAATGAAATACTTATTATTTTAAAACCTTAAAACAATAAATTATATAAAGGCAATTAGATTGATTAATTATGATGATATAAGCACACTCTTGTTATGTTTTTATTAATTAATTTTATATTAAATAAACTATTATATTATTGATGTATTGAAAATAATTTGAATGTATTAATATTTATGGATCTATTAAAATTATTTTATATTAGTTGTTTTTGAAAATAATATTTTATATTGATTATAGAAATTTTTTAATTATTTTTTTTAAACAATGAAAAATTAAAGTAGCAGTAAAATCATTGTGAGAAGGAGTTATCATA
>ML790989.1:243456-302996 GCA_009831015.1 Picea engelmannii | reverse complement strand
GCATCTATTTGGCCCTCAAATATGGGAATGTCAAAGTTTACTTGTACCTTAAAAGGAGTGGCGCCTCCAGAGTGGCTGTTGGATGTCGATGCGCCGCCAGTGGGAATCCGTTGAAGAATCTGGGCAAAGTTGTCCATCATCGCATTCCTTTGTTTCTTGAGGGCCTCCTCGAGCAACATTTTGATAGGATCTCCTACTCCCTCATCTTTCTTTTCTTCCCCCATGGGCTGTCGTTGGGGTTTACGAGGTTGATCTTGCAAAGGTTCAACCAGATCGAGCCCCAACTCCTTATACCCCGACCTCGTTGGGGACATGCAAAGAAGGATTGAGAATGAGCAAACTGCTCTGATACCACTAATCCAGATTTATGTAGGAACACAATGAAATACAAAAATACGCATAAACGCAGAGATGCAGCAGAAATACGACTTCATTTCATTAATAATGAATGATTGAAATATGCTTACAGACATAATGGAAATAAACTAGCTAGGGCGCTGGTAGCTTATCTCTTAGAAGAGATGTGGCAGCTACTGGCCTCTGAACTGTGTTACAATGAGTCTCCAAGGACTATTATTATTGAGAAACAATGGAAAACCCTAAACATCCAAAAACCTAACCCTAGGAGATGAAACACCAAGACTATGGGCCCCGTTTGGGTAAGTTGGTACATCAACTTCCCAGGGACGTAACTTTGGCATACAATCTCCATTTAACACATTCCATACCTCGTTAGAAATATCTATCTGAGGACTACAACTTTTGGGTGAGAAACATCGATCTATGATCGATGTTGCTCCCCGTTTTCCCAAAAAACATTGTTTAAGGCCTCAAAACAACTTCGGAAGTTCAGGACTTTAAAAACTGCTAAAAATAGTAAACTATGCGGAAACTAAAAAACTAAAAGAAGCAATGGTGGGGTTCCAAGTGGAATACGTGGGTGGCCACAAATATCCACCTGGATCAATGACTTATTGCATGCCCCTTAGAATCTTCTTGAGCAATTGTCTGAGTCTTCCCTCATGACATTGTAGATCTCTTGAACTAGGTAATCGTTAACCTATAGTTCGAGCCACGACGAAAGTGCTAGTAGGTTGTGGCAAGGTTGCTGCCACACCTCTCCCTCAATATATTTGGTTTTCGTGCATGACCCATTTACTCCAAATGTGAGTCTACTTAGGAAGCTATCGTCAGCCTGCATACATCAATGAAACATATCAGCGATCCAAAATCAACATCATAATTTACTAGTCATATGTCACATATGCAATACAAAAAATACTCAAACCATAAATAGTCCACTCCCTGACTCGATCCAGAGTCCAAGGAGTTCCATTGATGCCATCGACAACCTCAATCATTCCATAGTCTTTCACACTTAGGAGAAACCAATCAATAGCACATGTCGATACAAATATAATCTAATAATATATCATCATATCCACAACATCATCATAATCCATAAGAGAAAAAAACAATCATATAAGGAACCTGATCACTTGCATGCAAGTGTCCTCAAATAATAAGTCCAATCAGGTCTGCGTAAGAGCAGGATGTTACATACACCCCCTCTTGTTTTAAACTTAGTCCCAAAGTTTCACAGTATACAAGTGTAAAAATAAAGTATCTGACAAAATATAAGGGTATGGCCATAAAACAAAAATGGAAACTGTGGACGCATATCATATGCGTCCTCCTATGTAGCTGAGTGTGGACTATACTTGTCCTACTAAACCTTGATCTGATTGACAGTTTGATGTCGTAGTTGTCTAATGCGATGGTCCAGAAAGAGGATTGGCTCCGCCATGAGCACACCCTCACCCAACATCCTCCAAGAAATCAGTCAATCTCATGTGTAGGATCACTGACCTAAAGTTTCACATGGTGATAAGATAAAAATTGTGCATACTCCTCAAAGAATGAGACACGACTAGCCATTAGGCCCTTCATAATTATGGTCACGCAATGCGCATCGACAAAAACCTTCTATCGATCTTGTGTTTCTTCCAACCCGTTTCTTTTATCGTTTGTACTTGTTCTTCCATTTATTGGATCGCTTCTAGTCCTATCAGAACCCCATCCTCGAGTTTATCCCAACTCAAAGGCGTTCGACAAGGTTTCCTATAGAGAATCTCAATTGTGCCATCTTAATGGTACCTTGATGGTTTTTGCCGCATGCAAACTCGACCAGCGGAAAGAATAATTCCCAATGTTTTTGTTGGTTCAACACATACATATGTTTCATAACCTTCCAAAATTTGGTTCATTCTTTCCGTCTACCTGTTTGTCACCGGGTGATATGCGGTAGTAAAATTAAGTTGGGTTCCCAAGGCCTCTTGGAAACTAGTCCCAAAATAATCTTGTAAACATCAATCCTCAATCGGACACGATCCTCCTAGGCACGCCATCTATCCTCCAAATCTCATTGATGAAAAATCTAGCTATGTCACGTTCTTGATATGTTGTACACACAAGGATAAATGAGAACTCTTCATCAGAGTGTCAACTACCACAAAAATCGAGTCGTGTCTCCTTGCCATCAATGACAACCCAACAATGGAGTCCATCAAAATGACCTCCCATTTCGATTTCAGATTAGCGTGTGGGTAGTTATCCTATTGGATGTCTATGTTCAGCCTTCACCTGCCGAACTTTGAGATATCTCGCCACGCAATTGATGATGTCCACCTTTATCCCTTCCATAAGAATAAGGGCTTAAGGTTGGTCCTCATCTTCATGACTCCTGGATGAGCCATGTACATTGCTCTATGAGCTTCACATAAGATCAAAACTTCTCAATTTTTCGATGGGATGTAAGTAAGTCTAGTTATTAATCTCAAAGATCTGTCATTGTCCACAATATATCCCCCAATTTTGGTACCAACATGGTGTCTTTCCCGAAAAATTCCTTACCCTCTTTATACCAGTCAACGTCGCGTTGTAGTTAGAATCCTTTTACATAGATTCATTTGAAGAGTATCACTGAAAATACGCATGTTCTCTGACTCAACACATCTGCCACTCTGTTCACTATTCCTTTTAAGTAGGAAATATCAAAATCGTAATCGATACGCAGTTCTGACTAACGCCTTTTCCGTGCGTTCAAGTCATTTTATGTAAAAGGGTGTTGTAAACCATGGTGGACCATTTTTAGTTTGAATTTCTGTCCAATCAGGTAGTGTCTCAACGCTCTCAGGGCATACACGATTTCTAAGAACTCTAAATTGTGCGTAGCATAGTTCTCCTCATGCTTCCTTAACTTCCTCGAGATGTAAGCGATCACTCAATTGTCTTGCCTTAGACTCCATCTAAACCTTCCTTAGATGCATCAATGCATACCAAGAAGCTCTCATCCATGCCAAGGAATTTTTGTATTGGCGCTGTCATCAATAGTTCCTTGAGCCTTCGAAATGCTTCCGCACATTTCTTGGTCCACATAATTTTTTTTTTCTTTTTTTGCAATTCTATAATCGGATTTGCTATCTTTGAAGAACCCTCGATGAACCATCGATAATATCCTTCTTAACCCATGAAGCTTCACACTTCTGGAACATTCATCAACGCGGGCCACTCCACAATAGCCTCTACCTTCGCTGGATCCACAATGATGCCTTCGTTGGAGATCACATGCCCTAAGAAATGAATACTCAATAGCTTTGTAACCGCTTCCCATATATTTTTCTCTCGCAACACTGTAGTACCAAGTGTAAAAGTTCGTCTTGATCTTTCGTCGTCCAATAAATATCAAATTTCGTCAAGGAATACTCGACGATAGTCAAGCAGAGTCTCCACGACCCATCCTTCTTTCATATGGAAATAACAGGTGCTCCCCACGGTGACACACTTGGATGTTTAAGTCCTAGATCCAGGAACTCCTTCAGTTTCATTTTCAACTCCTGTAACTTAGGGGTCGGCATCCAATAAGGTGTTCTCACTATCGGTTCAGTCCCAGGTTTTAGGTCGATGGTAAATTCCAATTCCTTCTCAGGAGGCAAACCTGGTAACTCCTCCGGGAAGACGTCCACAAAATATTGTACTAACATAAGGTTTTCTAGTCGTTCCGACATGCCCTTTTCATTCAATGCAAGGATCACATATAGATTGCATCCCTTTCACACGCTCTTTCAAAGTTGTAGGGAAGAGATGAACCTCAGAGAACTCCTTGGTTCCTTCCTACAATCACATGTCTTTTTCCCTCATCATCAACCAAGCTCAACCATTTCATCTTACATTTGAGTATCACATCATGCGATTCCCACCAATCCATACTGATCATGTCATCATAACATATTAAGATTGTGACGTATGTCAGACTTCATTACACTATCCCCAGGTTAAAGTGACAGTTCAGACCCCTTCCTCCAACAATCTGGTTGGTACCAGAATTCATAACGACAAATCTAAACTCGTCATGTTGAATGCTTTTACTTGAATCCCTTCAGCGTGGTACTAGGAATAGAGATCTCTATGGTACCGGGATCTAAAAAATACTAAATTTGGTTGGTGATGGCACCCAACGCCTTGAGCGCAGTGGTATAGCACTCGGCCTGGTAGTTATTCACCATGATAAAGAATCTCGTGGGCCTCTCCCGTCTCCCCAATGATAGTGTGTCCTGTCGACCCGGCCGCTCTGGCCCTTTCAACTGGATAGTCTTGCTGGTAAGATGGCATCTCCACATGTCCAACACCCGTCTCCAGTCCTATCCTCATGGTCCCCAAAGTAGACATTGTTGGCCTACCAGCTTAAGATCTCAGTATGTTATGTTTCGGAACCCGTCGTCGCAATGTCATGATCAAGGGTTCTGTAGAAAAGTCTTGATACCAAAATGTCTTGTCCGGTTGGCATCTTATGCGACTGCGCACATATTTCGTTAGTCCAGACAGTCTTGTAGGAGCCCTGCCCTAACTCCCACGGTCAATTATTCCTTATCTAAGAGGCCTACTAGACTGCATCATGCATCTTCCAAGGTGTTTAGATCCTCACCTTCGCACGATAGATGGATTTAAGGCCGAAACGAACTTGTTGACCTCTAGCGTCACCATGTTCAGATGTGGGGTATACCATATTAGCTCCATAGATATCGTCTCATAATTCAACACCATACAACCATCCTATCGTAAGGCATTGGACTCATTGAGCTGGCGCTCAATGAGTTCCTCTGACATTTACTTCTCTTGGAACCATTCCATGAACTATTATCATAACACGACTTCGATGACCATTTTTTAGTTAAGGTAGGAGTGTCTTCCACCATAGAAGAGCACTCCCCTTTAGTTGTAGACCTCCATGAATACCTTCGTACTGGAGGTCTTAACCGTGAAGCGTGAAGAACATTGCCTTGTTCTCCAGCCCTGTCTCGGCGGCTAAGCCATCTATGGCACACGTGAACGAGGAAGATTAATCTTCTAGATTTCCCTGTGAATGCTACTGGTATTGGCTAGGGCTTGTTGTGGACCCTCAGTGGTACAGGAACCCTGGCCTTATCTCAGTACATACGGTTATTCAAGGCCTTTGACATTTCCCTGGAAGGACCTTGTCATACCCAACGCATCCCGCGCGATAATCCTCTCATGCTCAAGACTTTTTCTTCTCATTGGGGGTTGGACCCCTCTTGCATGGGTGCTATTAGAGGCGTCGTCCCTCCTCCCTTGGTACCACGTCGTGAATTTCTGCAGCGTCCTCTAGCTGTGATTACTGCATGGAAAAGTTAATGTTTTAATTAGCATTGAGTATTAATCAAGGGATTAATTCAATGGAAGACGTGGCTATCCATAGCCACAGGGTTGAACCCACGCTGATACCATGTGTAATGACCCATCCATTGTGAAAACAACCGACACAAGAGATATTTTTTTTTTGTTGCATTGGTAATTGCATCCCAGTTAAAAGGAACTTCCTTGACACATATTCATATATATATATATGAACAACAAGAAAAAAACACCAATCATTCATGTCATAAAGCCAAAACATCATTACAATGAAAAGCGATACACAATCGACGCATTAACACAATTAAGTAGCAGCCCATAAACCAAGGCGTAAGAGAAATAAATCCTAAATTCAATCGTATAAGGACACAATAGAGAGCACAATGAGAACAATTTTTTTTTATTTCTAGGCGCAAGGGAAACATCTCTTTTACTCCAAATGCGCACTTCACCCAAAAAAGAAATCAATAATGAAACTACAATTATTCCACGATGCACGCGTGATCCCATTAACAGAGAACATAATCAATCGTCAATCGTTGCGTAAGAGTAGAACCATCAATATTTCATGGCGCAACAAGCTATCTACTCAAAAATCTTACATCAGTCTTAAATACATACTCACCAAATCAACATTTAATTGCAGACGCATTAATTTACATGCATTAAATTAACGGCACATTCAACCTTACATACAAAAGACTAGATGATCAACTACACATAAGGAATGAGAACTCACATGGGCTAGAGCACAAAAGTGAACTAAATACATAGTTGATTAATATTAAGTTAAGGCACAAGAATAAAATAATTCTAAATCAAGCACGCATCCACGTCATTATACGATCGCAAGTACAACCACCTTATCATTCCTCAATCAATAAATAATTGTTGTGCAAGGATAATTAAGTTTTGATTCAATCCAGTAGCATTGATATTTAAGGGTGCAAGGGGATCTAGAGATTAAACCATCAACATGGACAATTTAAGGGCATTAGAAAATAAGCTATATAAACATAAGGAAAACCTTCATAACACGGGTGATACCATGACTATACAACCACTCCTTATATCAAGTTGTCATTGTGTGAAAGAGGTTTAATATATATATATACACACACACATCACATATTATAAAATTTAGTGCGAGCAACGGTTCTAGTTATTATAACTAGTCATTCATAGATGTTGAAGGGTCAACGCACAAGAGATGCTACCCATTCTGCCTTCCTACTAGAGAATCTAAACATCATACAATTACATGAATAAAGGTGCACTAGTGACCAAAATTAATTCGATCAGGCACCTAGAAAAGTCAAGGCGCAAGATAATCTCGATTATTAACACATCATACATTGATAAATTTAATAGCGCTAGGTAACCATCATCTTATTTCAAGGCGCACAAGGGTAATCTCTTTTTGATTTCTAGTTACAACATCTTTATTGTGAATTATACACTTAACACTTATTTAGACAGATTCAATACACCAACCTTGGAACTTTCCCCACAAGGTCTTCATTACATCTATACCAATCTTGGTTCAACCAGTTAAATTAGACAACAATAAAATAAAAATGATCATTCAATCATTTCATAAGGAAGTGATCAATTAATAAACCATTGGATATTTAGACCCTTACGGTGTTTATCTAAGTTTTATAACTAAAGAGAAAGAAATATAATCATTAGATTATTAGTTATTCAGATACTTCCTAGAAAAATAATAAAAATGAACTTAATCAACAATAAATATCTATTAACAAATAAGGAAGTTAAGAAGGTGGGAATCTGCACCCATTGCCTTTGGGCCTGCTGACAGGAATACAGTGGCTGAAATTTAAGGGTTTAAAATTAAAAAATTAGAAAGGAGGCTTGCAGTCCAGACAGGAAAATGTTGCACTCAAAAGTAGAATAAAAAAATTAATTCAACATCGGGCCTAACAGAAGTTGGTGGCTATCAATAAGCATTGAAATTTTAATTCAAACTGGGAAATAATTCATAAACTATGACAACAGAGGAGCTAAGGAGAGGAGGGATGGAGGCGCCGAAGAAAATGTACCTCAGAACCGTTGAGGCAGTAAACCATTCCTTCTTGAAACAGTCCCATTAAAGGCGAACAGGAAACTCGAAGGGAGAGATAGGTCAGAGGTCCACGCGTCCAGGAGATCGGTCACTACAAGCTGGCTGGCGCACGGGGGTGGCTGGCTAGAATGTGACTTCCCCATTAACTCAGGTTGCAAGGTTCCTCCAGTAACGTGGTAGAAGGGTGAATCTACAGGCCGAAAAAAATTTCGGATCAACGTTTTTATTTAAAAAAATGGGCCCTCTTCTCTTCTTACTTTTTACACCAGCACTACTGGGAAACTCCTCATTAGTTTTCTTACTGCATAAAAATGATGGATCCTCAGAAGCATCATTCTTTGGATTGTGCATGGCTGTGTTTGGTTGACTGGAAGACGAGCATGTCTACTGTACTTAGACTTGACTTCTGAACGACAGTGCAGTTTTCCTTATCATTAGGGTTACAAGATGAACACCCTTTCAAGTATGGGGTGAATGGTTGCCTAGGGTTCGATTTAGGATTAGGGTTCGATTTAGAAATCGTTAAGCCAGGAATAGCAGGTCGGAAACCTTCAATTCTAAGGAAACTGGACTGTACGTCAGGTAAATCACAGTTTAACAAATTCTCGCCCAAATTTTTCTGAGGGTGAGAAGAATCTAACGCTTCTTTGAATATCACAACGCGATCGAGATCAAATGCTAGCTCTGATACGGTATTCAGTGCAGGGTTCCTGGCTAGGTTGAGAATATTGGGAATTGTGAAGTTGGTAGGCCTGAGATTGCAGTTATAAAGGAGAATACAAATCCAAAGACCGCGCTCTTCTCCTTTCTGCAGAATCTCCATGAACTCCTGTACATTCTCCTTTCGACAAACAAGGACAGGTGAAATAAGGTCGAGGCCTATCGACTTAAAGGAGCTGGGGAAAAACATTAACTCTCGTTGATTAGCAGATATAGTGCCATCTCCCAGTTGATACAGATGAACACTCTTTAAGCTCTTCATTCAACAGATTCTTAAACACTGCCAGAGCGCAGAGATGGAGATGAAAGGGAGCGCATTTCCAAGGTCCGACACAATCAAAGCTCAAGACCTGATCACAAACAAATTGTCCAACCATAAAGGGGACAAGAAAACCAGGGGCATCCAAGGACTAAAACGAACCTGCACTAGATAGAGCCGAGTGTCCACATTATGTGAATGATCCACAGTTATCCGGGATGGTGCATGGGAAGACGGGGTGACAACTCTCTGGAAGAAATTATAACGGCCGGATGTATTCATAACAACCAAATTCAAGCATGGAAGTTGTACAGTAAAACAAAATCTTCGCAATGTTAACATAATATAAAAATTCTGGATTAAGGTTTAGGTAGGAACATCTAGATCAATTTCCATAGTAAATAATTCTGCAGTCCTGTATCTTGAACCAATCAACAGTTACAAATACCGCATCCAAGGGATTTATTGTCATTATTGACCATCAATCTTACATAGTTACTCAAATTAAAAATATACTCGATTAACAATTACATATGATGCAACTACAAGCCAATACAATTTGTTTTACTACCTTTAAATGCAAATTTAACATGGGTACCGTAACCGAAGGTGCAACATCCGAGGTGGTTGTCCCATGCTTGCACTCCATCTAGCTTTTGTTTGTTAACCGAGACCTCACCGATACCTCCCAGCCAATGCTATGGGTACTCTTCTTCCCCCTGAGCCCCCCAAGCCACAAAGGGGCCACACACACAAACCAAAGATAGCTAGCTCCCAAATCACCTTGCAAGGTCGAGCTAGCACTCTCAATCCGAACTGGGTATCCCAACTCCCACAAGAAAAATCAGTCAAGAGAAAAATATGGCAACGTAACCTTATGCCTACCAGACGTGATCCATTATGATGCAGGAGCATTGTCATCAAAGCGCAAGTGGAGGACAACTTAGCACCCTAGTGCACATTTTGAAGTGTTTTTGAATTTTAAAGATGGCATGTCATGAAATATCTTGAAAATATTGTAATTAGAGAAGATATTAAATGTTAAGAGGTTGAACCATCGTGTGAGATCGATGGAGATTCTATTTTCCTTAATGTAGTTAAATGCAGTATAGATCTGAAGCGTTCATTCTTATCTGTCTGTACCGATAATTTATT
This sequence comes from Picea engelmannii, assembly GCA_009831015.1. NCBI lineage: Eukaryota > Viridiplantae > Streptophyta > Pinopsida > Pinales > Pinaceae > Picea > Picea engelmannii. The sequence goes on along the minus strand of ML790989.1, from coordinate 293,064 downwards.
GTAATAAGACTTAGTAGTTGAAAGATTTCAATTTGATAGAATAGCGCTAAGGTAGTTGGAGGGAAAAGTTGTATGAGCCCTTCTTGTATTAATATGTGTATTGTTGCCCAAATGAGGCTGCTGAAATTTGTTGAGAGTTGTTGAAGATTATTGTAGCTGAAGACTGTTGAAGCTTATCGAGTTGTATGAGCCCATGTACATATCATTTGAATGAATATAACAGAGAAGCATTGATCCAAAAATGTTTGGTGTTGCTGTTACTTTGTCTATCTGAATGAATGGTATGCTTTATGTTTAATTGCAATTCTCAGTTATTACTTGTTCTTATGTTGTGAATGCATTACATGGTTGAATGTATGAATCTGTGAGGATTAGATAAGTTTCAATTGTTTCTCTTATACGAGATCATGCATGGAGTGCATAGTGTCCTCAAGGTGTGTGTTGACAGAGTCTAGTGTGACTCAAAAGCTCAGAAGAGATAACGTGGAGCTTTATATGCCAGGTGTGCATAGTGTCCACAAGGATTGCGTTGATAGAGTCTAGTCCGACTCAGAGGCTCAGGAGAGATAACTTGGAGACTTATTTGCAAAGAGTGTAGAGGACCATGCAAGGTGTGCGTAGGTAGAAACACACTCAACATCATATTGTTCAGGAGGAACAATTGAGTTTTTTAATAACTGTTGCAAGGAGTGCACGGTCGCCCATAAGGGGTTTAGGTTGAAAGAAACCTGTTGCAAGGTGTGATCAGGGTCAACATTCGGCTAAGTGTCGAAGAAAAATTCTGAGAAGTTGAGAAGTTTCGAGAAGGAACAAGATGAGAAGAGACAACAGATGGAAATCCTTCAATAGGGAGGAGCCCACTGAAAATTTCTCAATCGACGAGCAAGATCCATTCAGAGGAATTCAGGATATTTCCAGACCGTGAGATCTGGGAGAGTTGCATGGAGGATAGCCTTAAAAATCCTTTGACAGTTCATGTATTCAAAGGTTTGAAAGTGTTTAAGGAGCGAGATCGTTGAAGTCCCCAAGAGGCGAAGTGAAATTCTAGCCGTTGGTATCAGGGAGGATACGTGGCAGCAGATCAGAGAGTTCGGGAGATAAATCTCTGAAATATTTGCATGGATCAAAGAGAAATTCTCATGAAGTGGTGAAGGTCGAAGAAATATGGACCATTGGATCCAAAAGGACACATGGCAGAGATTTGTGTACTTCGGAAGAAGAGCGCTTCAGAGGAAAAGGAGAGTGGTGAAGCCAAAACTCTCGAAGCTTGGAGTAGTGAAGTGAATCGTGGTCATCGATCTAAGAGGGAGATGCGTCATCAGATCATGGAATCTGGAAGTGTGTACTATGGAGGAAAAATAAGGAGGAAGTGGAGACGTTGATCAGAAGTCGTCTGAAGCTCCAAGATCTAAGAAGCAAATCATAGCCGTTAGTGGTTTGGACACATGGTTTTAGATATATCACTTTGGGGAAATTGGAGAGTAAATTCCCGAAGGCTAGAGTCAACATGAGCCATTGATCGAGGACATGGAAACAAAGGATGTGTTTTAACCATTGATCGAGGTGAGCACCTGGCGCTCGATCTGTAGCTCCGGGTATGGAGCACTTCGAGGGAAAAATATGTTGGAATGCTTGGAACTCCCGAACCTCGGAGTCCCAAAGTGAAAAACAGTTGTTGGTTATTGGAGAGGCACAGGTCATAGATCTTGTCTGGGTTATTTCTCCAGTCTGGAGTTCGGGGTAAGAGGAATCATCTGCACTCAAAACAACCGAAGCTTGAAGTCCTGAAGGGGGCTAGCCGAAGGTCATAGCCCATGGTCATAAGGGAGCAGGTCCTAGTCGAGGAGCTAACATTTGCCACTTAGTGTTACCAGAAGCGTCAAATAAGGGTGTGCGGGTGAATCAAACCTCGTGGGTAACAAATAAGCGGCCTGTGTGAATTGAATTCAGGGTCTAGCAGAGTCTCGAATAGCCAATCCGGCTCAATGAATTGAATATCCTTGATCGAGAGGTTGTGCAACCTCGAGGAGAGTAGGGGGGAAACATCAAGTGGTATTAGATCTTAAGAAAGGGTTTTGTCTGATAACATCAAGTGGTATCAGATACATCAATTGGTATCTGTGTAAAATAAAAGTTCAGCATAATGCCACCTAGAAGATGTGTGGAAAGGGATATGAGAGAACATTGTGCAAGATTAGATGCTATGGAGACAGAACAAATAAAAGCACCTAATGTTGGAGACATTAGTGATCCAGAGAGTGAAGAAATGGAAGTTGAAGGAGTTGTAGGAGGAGATGTTGCAGAAGAACACTTGTTGAAAGCTATTGTCAAATTGGGAGGAAGATAAAAAATAGAAATCCCAATGTATGAAGGCAACTTAGATGTTGAAGAATTGTTGGATTGGATAAGAGAAATGGCCAAGTACTTCAACTATGAAGAATTTGACGATGAGAAGAAAGTAAAACATAATGTCACCAGGTTGAAGGGACACGCAACACTATGGTGGGATGAACTACATGCTGACAAAAGAAGTAAAGGCAAGCAAAAGATCAAGAACTGAGATAGAATGGTAGCCTAGCTAAAGGCTAAATTCATACCCAAAGACTATTAGATAAATCTATTCAGGAAATTACAGAACTTGAGACAAAAAGGACAAACAGTAAAAGAATACACCAAGGAGTTTTATAAGTTGAACATCAGGGACGGATAGCGAGAAAAATATGATGAAAAGGTTGCCAGGTATATCAATGGCTTGAGATATGAAATCCAGGATGAAATCAACATGATAACAGTGAGGAAAATGGAGGATGATTATCAGATTGTGCTGAAGGCATAAGAGAAATTGGCCAACAAACAGAGCTAGTGAAGCAGAGGAAGAAGTATAAATGGAGGTAAGAGAATTGTCCATGACAAGGCACAAAAGCCCAAGGTTGAGACTGGAAAATCACACAGTCACTTAGAAAGAGGAGGAAGTTCCCGAGGGAGACAATTTGGTGGAAGAAATGATTTTCCTCGAGGAAGAGGAAGAGGTAGAGGAGGAGAGTTGAAGTGTTATGCATGTGGAAAAACATGACACATGTCTTGATAATGTCCTGAAAGAAAGAAAGAAGGAGTAGGTGAAGCTCACATTTAGGAAGCACAGAAGCAGAATGTTGAGGTAGAAGGTGCAGAATATGAGAGATATTTGATGATGAAGAAGGTTATCTTGAAGCTAGAGCCAGAGGTGGAAAAACCAGTGCAGAGGAATACCTTGTTCGTAATTGCTTGCAAGACTAAAGACATGGTATGCAAGGTGATAATTGACAGTGGGAGCATTGATAACTTGGTATTCACAAAAATGGTGGAGAAGTTGGAGCTGGAGACACCTACACATATGAGTCTGTATAAAGTATCATGGTTGCAGAAATGACACTAGGTAATGGTAACTACACAATGCCTAGTTGAATTTAAGATAGGAGGATATAGAGATGAGATTTTGTGTTATGTGATTCCCATGGATGTATGCCATGTCTTGTTGGGGAGACCATGGCATTTTGAAAAAAATGTCATTCATGATGGGAAAATAAATACTTATACCCTGCAAACAAATGGTAGGACACAAATGCTACTACCAATAGAGGAAAAGAAAGTGAAGGAAGAGGCTAGCAAAAGTATACTTCTCATGAGTGGTAAGGAACTCCTAAGTGAAGTCAATAAGGAACAAGAGATGCATTTTTCTATGGTGAGGAACCCCAGAGTCATCCTTACAAGTACTTCTATGGATGATCTGCCTGAAGAAATTTAGGAGCTATTAGAAAATGTTGCTGACATAGTAGTGGATGAGTTACCTCTCTCATTGCCACCTATCATGAGTATCATCCATCACATTGATATTATACCAGGAGCGAGTATTCTGAACAAAGAAACATATATATTGACACCTCAAGAGAATGAGGAGGTAAAGAGACAAGTCCAGGATTTGATGGACAAGGGTTTGTTTAGAGAGAGCTTGAGTCCATGCGCAGTACCAAATGTATTGAGTCCAAAAAAATATGGAGGATGGAGAATGTGTACAGACTCAAGAGACATAAATAAAATCACCATTAGGTGCAAATCTCCTTTTCTGAGGATGTATGATTTAATGGATTGTTTGAGCAGAAAAAATTAATTTTCAAAAAGAGACATGAAAAGTGGATATCACCAGATAAGGATGAGGGAAGGTGATGAGTGGAAAACAACCTTCAAAATGAACTAAGGGTTGTATGAGTGGCTTGTTATTCCATTTGGTTTGAAAAATGCCCCAAGTACTTTTATGAGGTTGATGAATGAGGTATTAAAATATTTTATTGGTAAGTTTGTGATTGTATATCTAGATGATATATTAGTCTTCACTAAATCCGAAGAAGAGCATTTGAGACAATTAACATTAGTGATGAGAAGATTGCAGCAGGAGAAGTTGTTGATAAATCTGAAGAAATCCTCTTTTATGAAGACATAAGTCATTTACTTGGGTTTTGTAATCTCTTCAAATGAATTGAAGATGGATCATAAGTTGTACTAAAATTTAAATTTGTATCAAATCCTTTGAACAATCCCTTCCAAAAGTTTGAAGTAAACTTTGGATCTTTGACCAACACAATTTCCTTAGGTACTCCATGCCACTTGGAAAATTATTTCATATAAATTTGTGTTATATTAGCTTCCTTATGACTTAATTTAACCAGAACAAAGTGAGAATAATCTGTTAATTTATCCACCACTACCATTATTGAATCATGTTTCCTTGTTGTTTTGGGAAACTTAGTGATAAAATATATGGTTACTGCTTCCCATTTCCAAATTGGAATTGGAAATGGTTGTAGAAAATATGTTGGATGTCTATGCTCAACCATTAGCCTTTGAAATTCCTTAAACCTAGCTATGTAATCAACGACATCATTTTTCATTACAAGACAAAAGTATTGGCCTCACACAACTTTAATTTTTTTCTAGAAACCAATATGTCTAGCACATGGAACATTATGCAATTATTTTAATACCAACTTCCTTAATTCCTGGAAATTAGAAACATACACCATGTTTTTATTTATAAGTATCCTGTATTCTTCCAACTTGTACTCTGTATATTTATGATGCACCTTTTCTTGTTTTTATCCTTTCTTTACATGTATGTAATGCTCGTCTGTAATAAGAGATTCTAAAATTATGTTCTTCACATTTAATTTACACATGCTAATGGTTGCAGTATGCATTGCATGTATTATTATATTGAGTGAATCAAAAGCCTTGTTCTCTTTTCCCTTGATATATTTAATATCAAAGTCATACTCACTCATAAATTCCAACCATCTTGTTTTCCTTTCATTTGAATTATGTTGTTCAAACAAATATTTCAGACCATTGTGGCCTATTCTTAACTCAAATTTTCTTCCCATTATGCCTCAACATTTTCAATGCATGTAATATGGAAACAAAAACCAAGTCATGTGTGGCATAATTCATTACATGTTCCTTTAGATTTCTAGACTCATAAAAAATCACACATGTCCATTTTGAGAGAGGACTCCACTCCCTCTTTGCATGCATATGTATAAACCATAAAATCTTCATTTGGGTCAATGATATTCAGAATGGGTGCATTAGTAAGATTTCCCTTCAATATCTTGAATCTTTCTTCACACTTTGGTGTCCATTCAAATTTGATTCCTTTATTTTGTAAATATGTAATGGGACTATCAATCTTGGAGAACCCTTCTATGAATCTCTTGTAGTATCCATCAATCCCCATGAATGACCTTACCTCTTGTATGTTCCTAGGTTTTGGCCATCCTCTAATAGCTTCAATATTCTGAAGATTTATTGCTACTCCTTCCTTTGAAATTATGTGTCCCAAGTAATGGATTTTCCTCTAAGAAAAATAAGACTTTCTCAACTTATCATACAAACAATGCTCTTTTAGTATCTATAGTACAAATATCAAGTGTTTTTCAAATTCTTCCTATAACTTGAAATATATAAGAATGTCCTCTAAGAAAACAATGACAAACTTATCTAGGTAATTTACAAATATACCATTCATTAAACACATGAATGTAGCTAGCACATTTTTCATCCCAGATGGCACCACCACAAACTCATAGTGTCCATATTTGGTTCTGAAAGTAGTCTTGCTAATTTCTTCTATTGATTAATTGGGTTAGTTGCCATTGATGTCAACCCTTGAAGAAAGTCTGGTGGCACAAAGGTTTGAGTAATGGACCCAAGAATGTTTTATGAATAATGGTATGAGTTTTGATATATTTGCATGTAATACTATTCTATATGGATAGTACATGTCATGCCATTTTCGTTGGTATGTGGAACGTCACATAACTCCTCACGGTTAGAGAGTTATGGCAATGTGAAGTTGGAGAGCCCTCATGAGTCATCTAGAAGCTCCAAACGGTCAAACTAGTCAAAGTGTTTGCAAAGAATAAATTATTTAAATAATAAAATGAAGTGATGAGTGTATTGTAAGTCAAAGAGGATGCAAAATAAATTATTTAAATAATAAATTTAATGGAGAACTTACTAATTATGGAAAGTGGTTAAGTTAAGTGGAAAAGTGGTTATAAGTGGGTTAACCCTAAAACAAGGAAAGTGGTTTAAGATGGTTAGAAGGTAACCTCTTGAAGAAGCTACATAAAAGTATAAATAAGAGGCAAAGTTCTCTCATTCAAATCACACTTGAATATCATTGAATATATATTTTTGTGAAAGTTTATTTGGGAAGGTATTATTGATAGAGAAAAATCGCAGTAGGAAAAGTGCGGCAGAAAAAGTGCGACAGAAAAATCACAGCAGAAACATCGCTACAGAAAAAGTGCATCTGAAAAAGTGTGACAAAAAAATCGCGGTAGAAAAAGTGCGGCAGAAAAATCGCGGCAGAAAAAGTGCGGCAGAAAAATCGCGACAAAAAAAGTGCGATAGAAAAATTGCGGCAGAAAAATTGCGGCAGAAAAAGTACGGCAGAAAAATCGCATTAGCAACATGGTTGGGGTCTATTTATGAGAGATATGGCACATCTTGTTTGATGTATGTTTTTTGAGCTAGGGTTTATCTCTTGAGATGGTATTGGATGTTCAATATTGTTGCATATATCAGATTTGTTGAGGGATATAATTGGTATTTTGTTGTTGGTATTTGGCGTATGGGTATTGGTCTTTTGGTTGTGATGTGTTGTTGAAGTTGTTGGTTTAGCTTGAGGCTACATAACAATGAGGTTGTGGCACATGGTTTGGTGTAAGGGTTTGTGGTATTTGGTTATGGATAGTGTGATGTATTTCTAGAGACATTTTGATGGTTATATTGGTATATGTACTTGGTGTATGGTTGAGGTACATGGTTGAGACAAGTGGTTGATGAGTTGGCACATACATGAGGTGTATACTTGATGATGTTGGTACATCTTGATGAGTCATAGTTGATGTGTATTTGATGAATGATTGGTACATATTTGGTGCATGGTGTATGCACTCGTTGATGGTATAGGTTGGTGCATGGTTGATGCGCTTGTTTATGGTACAGATTGATTACATGTTGTTTGGACAGATTATTGTGACAAGTTATTTGTATAGGTTTTGTGCATGGTTGATGCATTTGTTTATGGTACAAGTTGAGGTATAGTTTGATGTATGGTACATGTTGGCACATGTTATTGGTACAATTTGTTACAAGTTGATTACATGTTGATTGGTAGAGGTTTACAATAGTATATATCATAGTGATAGTGTGACAATGGTTCCATCATTCTACTTCTACATTAGGGTGGTTGGATGGAGCAAGGATAGGTGGTTGTAGCCACCTTCTGGATGTATCCGGAGAACATAGGGGGTTTTAGCCTCCTTCTAGTTGTAGCTAGAGAATTGGGGAGTTGGAGCTTCCCTCGGGTTGTAGCCTAAGAAACTAGGGGGTTGGAGCCTCCTTCCAGTTGCAGCTGGAAAACAAAGGAAGTTGGTGCTTCCAATGAAGGTAATTATTCAATACATATAAGAAAAAAAATTCCGTGGTTTTCTCCCGCTTTGGGTTTCCATGTAAAAGCACTGGTGTACTATGTATGTGTATGATTGCTCATTTGTTCATTGTTTATTTACTCTACAATTATTGGATGATATTTCTACAATGATACAACACTTTCATTACATGGTTGAAAAGGTTTAAATTTCTCTATTACCGATTCACCCCCCCTCTTAGTAATCCAACATCTTCATCATTTATCCTTACCTAATGGTAACTTGATATTAGATATAACTTTGAGAAGACAATTTCTCCTATTATCTCATCAAAAAAATCATCAATTATAAGCTGAGGATATTTATTCCTCATAGTGACTTTGTTCAGTTTTCTAAAGTCAATGTACATCCTCAAGATTCCATATTTCTTCTTCACATAGAGTATTAATTCTCCCCAAGGTGAGACACTTGGGAATATATAACCCTTATTTAGAGATTATTCTAACTACATTTGCAATTCCTTAAATTTTGGTGTGATCATTATATATGGATTCTTTGATACTAGTGTTGTTCTAAGCATTAAATCACTAGATAAATCTATTTTTTTTCTTGGTGGTAAACTTGATATTTCTTTAAACACATCTGCAAACTCTTGCAACATTGAAAATTCTTCAATACTTGGATTTGTTCACTTATTTGTCTCTTCTACATGAGATACATACACTTAATATCCTTTCATGAAACATCTATTTAGTTATAAGGATAAATATCCCTAATAGAAATGGGTCTTGGAATTCCTTTTACTATCCCCTGGTTTCCTTCTTCATCAAGATGAGTAAAATTTTTGTTATGGAAATCTAGAACAACATGATATATATCTAACCAATCCATTCCTATGAGGACATCATATGATCCAAGTGGTATGATTTTCATATTTGTATTAGTGATGACACCAATCATATCTATTGGATATCCTTTAACAATCTCATTAATCTTCCTTTTAGTCCTAGTAGCTATTTTAACTATGCATGATTTCTCATGATTACTTCTATTCAAATGATATATTTCAACTAAATTCGGGGCAATGTAACTATGAATTGCTCCCAAATATATTAAAATGGAAATAGGATGATTTTCAATCTTACCTTCAACCTCAATCATGTTTTACTAATGTCTTCATGTCGATTCTCCAAGGTTGCATATATTCTTGGAATGTTTCTTCTCACATATTCCACTATAATTTCCTCGTATACATTTTTCATAGTCCCGATTCTATATCCCTTATGAAGATAATATCTATACAAGTGATGTCATTCACATGCCCAACATTTGATTGGATTCCTTGTCCTTTTTCCCAATGATTTTGTCGCCTTGGATCCACTATGAGATGGTTGTGTTTTTTGATATGTATTAGAACCAATACTAAATAAAGGAGGTTTGAATCCCTTCTTCTATTGATCCAAATTTTCCCAAACTTTTTGTATTTCGAATAATTTTTGAAAGTTGTTCTTCCTTTTTTATGATCATATAGGTACTTTTCCTTTCTAATGGTCTCTTCTAGAGTCTTACGTTAATAAAATTTGAGCTTGTCTTTATAAAATGATGGAAATTCACTTAAGAAACTTTGTATATTCTCCTTCTCTTCCTTAATAAATCCCACATATCCCAGAAACTCCAAAAACTTCTTCTCATATTCCTCCATTGTCATCTTACCCAACTCGAGTTCAAAAAACCCTTACATTATTTTGTCATGGTATTTCTCTTAAAGGTATTTCTACTAGAAATATTTTTTGAACTACTTCCAATAAATCATCTTCTCATTGATGTTCTTAACTTGATTTAATTGATCTCACCACATATAATCATTTCCTTGTAGGTGATATATAGAAATTTTGGCTTCTAGTTTAGATGAGTAGCTATGCAACTGAAATACTTTCTTATCCCTAGAAAGTAAGTTTTAACATCCTTTCTCCTTTATTTTTCACCATCAAAAGTTGGTCACTTAATCGTCCAAATATCTTCTTGAAAATTTTCTGGTTCATGTCATCTTATTTGATGTTTACATGGAGATACTTCTTGGACACTCTTAGATTATTCAAATGTATATGACTTTTTTAAGTGAATGTGTTGGTGAATAATGCATATTTAGAGTTTTGGTAACACCTCTTGAGTGTTAAAATATTCTATGGATATCCCTCCTTGCATGATATTTTTTATTCTTCATGAGTTGAACCTAATTCATTGTTTATTTTCCCTTCCAACTAATTTAAAATCTATAGAATCTAAGTGTTTAGTTGATTTTGTTTCTCCTAGGATTTTAACAATTTCTCATTATCATATCTAACTCTGCACCTCCATCTTTAAACTCTACATGGTTTCCAAAAACTCCAAGGGATCCATTATATATTTCTATCCATTAGACTTTGTCTCTTCTTTTCCCATATTAATATCCATGCCCTTAACTTCTTCACCATGACTATAAGATCACTATGCATCTTCCTTGTCTCCTAAATGCTTCTCTTCAATTCTTACCTTTACTTGTTCTTTCTATAGCATTGATTTTGAAAGGAGTGTGCATTAAAATATAACTATTAGATACACTACTTTTCCAGATCTATAGCATTTCTTTCAAAATATAGAACTTATGCACATTGTATTTTTTTGTTAATTAAGGATACAACTCCTTCATATTCTTAATTTTTGAAGAACTGTGAATCACTTATTCATATTTTAAGCACTGATACACATTTTCCTTTCAATTATATTTCCAATTAATATACTCATGCCTCAATCATAGCTTAGAGATAAAATTTACAACTCTCATAAATCACCAATTTTGTCCATTTTTTGCACTTGTGTCATTGGTACAATCAAGCTCAGAGGCCATGTTCTCCCACCTATAGAAGAAACATATGGATAATCAAAATTGTTTTAATATTGGGCGAAGATAACATTTATTATGGTGAGTATAAAAAAAGTTTTGCATTTGTGATCTGCTGCTCTGGTCATTTTCTACATCAATATATAATTGACAACTTTTCCCTTTTTTGCATTTTCTCGAAACTTGTAATTTTTGTCAAAAACAAATATCTTCAAAATGAAGAAAAAATGAAAAATATTTAGTAAGAAAAAGTTTTTTATATTAATGGGGAAATAAAATGTTGAGTAAGAAATTTTTTCTTGTTTAGTGATCTAGGATCCCTTTTCCTCCTCTATGTTGGGAATTGGGTGTAACCTGATACAAAACAAATAAATAGAGATACATATAATCGAAGAGGAATAAATTCATAAAATATCAGTGGTGTCTAAATACACCATTAAAACACTTAATCACATCGCATTGTGATCAAAACATCAAAATGAATATTGGACATAATGTCTTTCATTTCAACCATATATCAATGACCCATCAAATCCTCTATTTATAGTCTCAATATCTAACCAACTTCCTAGAAATTGGGAATATCTTGTCGACATACAACCATTTGTGGTTAGAGTTGACTCCATCAAATCCATGTTGTCTAGTCAACTTGTCAAATTTTCTCGACTCGACCATGCATGTGTCCAAATCGTAGTAGATTTCTCGATTNTAATGTCTGATCAGCAAGCCAATCAACTACTCGACTGAATGATGTCGAATTTTGTTCGATCGATGGACCGACCAATTCCATTTGTTGGTCGACCTCCTAACTAAGTGAATTCAAGAGAAGTGTGATGAACCATTAGAACCTGGGGTTCCAACACCCCCCACCCCCCATTAGCAAACGACTCTGGATATTCTGGAGGTGAAACTAAGTCAATATGACACCCCCCATAATTGCAGATTCTTGAAGCCCAAACATAGAATGAAGCTTGATAAACTTAGCTTCAGAAAAGGGTTTAGCAAAGATATCAACAACCTGATCATTGATTCTATAGTAGACAAGAGTGACAAATTTCTCTTAAACTAGTTGTTTCAAATAGTGAGCATGTATCTTGACATGGTTCATTTTAATGTTTGCAACATGATTGTTGAAAAATTGAATCACACTCTGATTGTCACAATAGAGTGTAATTGGGGTCGATAAAGGAAACAGAAGTTCACCTAAGAGTTGGTGAATCCATATTGCCTCTACCTTCATGAACAACACCGTGATACTCAACTTTTGTAGTCAATAAAGAAAGTTACTTTTGTTTCTTTCATGACCAAACCAACGGTCTAGTGATGAAGCGAAACACATAGCTATAGGTGGAATTCCAATAATCATTTTATCCTTCCTAGATGGAGTCGATGAAGCTGACTAACAAATCTAAACTTTTACAATTCTTTGATACCAGAATGAGTGGTTCCATTTAGATAACAAACAATCCTTTTGATATCTTTCCACTGAATTTCTATGGGATCCTACATATACTAAGAAACCACACCAAAAACAAAATAAATCTCATGTTGACTGTGAATGAGATAAATAAGACCATTGACTAGTTGTTGATAGAGAGTAGCATCAAATTTGGAAGAGTGACAAGTTTTACTTATCTTAAATATAGAATGAAAATGAGTAGCACATGGATTACAATATTCCATCATAAAATGTGTCAATAGATGCATTACATATTTATATCGAGAAATGAATAAAGCATCAGAAAAAGGTAATACTTGAAGACGCAAAAAATAATGTAGAATACCAAGATCTATCAAGTCAAAAGAGTCAGCAAGTTGGTTCTTCAATCTAAGAATGATATCAATGTTATTTCTAGTAATGACAAGGTCATAAACATATAAAACAATAATCAAAGTATTTCCATGAGTATGGAGTACATATAAACTATGCTCATATTCACAACATTTGAAACCAAGATGAAGAAATAAATGATTGATCTTAGCATACCAATCTCTTGGAGCTTGATTCAAACCATAAAGAGACTTTTTGAAGTTGAAAAAGAAGGTTAGAATATATCACAAAACTAGGAGGTTGTTTAACGAAAATTTCTTCAGATAGATTGTCATGAAGAAAAGAGATCTTCACATCCATTTGGTAGATCTTCCATCCAAAATGAGTAGCAAGGGAAATGATTAGTCGAATATAATTCATATCTGCAACAAGGGAAAAGGTCTTAGTGTATTTTATGCCTTATTTTTGACAAAATCCTTTCATAACCAAGTGAGATTTATGATGCTCAACAACACCTTCATAGGTAAATTTGATCTTGTAGACCCATTGACACTTCACAATGTTCTTCCCTTGAGTTTAGGGAATTAAATCCCAAGTATGATTCTTCAGAAGAAAATCCATCTTAGTATGCACAGCCCGTTCCCATTCAGTTTTTCCTTCTGCATTTGAGTATGTAATAGGATCATGAGTTTCAAGAACATGATTCATCAAACAAATGTTGTCATGCTACTTATGATTGTGAGTTTGTTATCCCGAAGAAATATCACATAAATCATAACCAACATCTTAAATCATCTTAGTAGCCCACATAGGTAGGAAAGAAAGAGGTGAATTTATTTCCATTGCATAAGGTCGATCTAAAGTCAGAACATTTTCATTCGAAGGAGATGGATGACCAGTCAAAAAATAAATCAACTGACCAGTTGACTTAGAAGAGTGTGAAAATTCGATCAAAATAAGAACAAATTTAGACTATCCAGTCTAAGGACTAAAAAATGGAACAAGAGAACCATTTTAAAAAACAACATCAAAGGGACCATCCTATAGTAAAATAGAGGAGGTATTCAACAACTTAATGCCTGAAGACTTCTAACCAAACCATATATTTCTTCTAATAATGATTTTTCATTTGATAGGATCAAATAGTTGATAGGATTTAGACTCTTTAGAGTAGACCATCATGATGCAAGCATGACTCTTTGCATCTAGTTTTGTTTTGTAATCATCCGAGATACGAGCCCAAGAAACACATCCAAATACACATATGTGACCAATTGAGGGATTTATTCCACACAATCATTCTACTAGAGTCACAGTAGGAATAGATCGAGTAGAAATATGATTCAAGAGATAATTTGCACAATAAACCGCTTCATCCCAGAAGTCAGGAGGAAAATATTTGGACTGCAAAAGAAATCTATGCATTTCTACCAATGTCTAATTATTGTGTTATGAAATACCATTCTATTGAGGGGTATGAGGGAATAGCCACTGCTAGCTAATACCAAATCATACAAGGTATTTATATAGTGGGAGAACCCCGCTACGGACTACACTAGGGTTCTAAAGTGTAGGAAAAGTTAACCGTCTAAAGTCTCCTACTTTTAACAACTATCCCGACAATACCCCACATTCATGCATAAAATAAAAAGTATAGGGGTCTGGTAGTCTTACCTTAAACTCTGCATCCAGTGTCGATCCCTTTGTGTTCGTTTGTTCCTCGACTGCAGATATCCTCCCAAGGTTGACCTGCATTCACCAAAAGACAAACAAGAAACTACAAACATGCATTCTATATATGAATTAGTGGGTTAGATGTCATAACAAAATGTAAATCAAACATGAAGATTGAACACATCATATGGCAGGACATAAAAAGTACTTCTTTATATTAATCTCACAGAGTCACTTACAAAATGATATCGGCAACTGCTCCTCAAACCCATTTCTTGGCTCCTCTTCACCAAGCTCCAACTACTTCCACGTATCTTTCTCCTCTTCAACTCTCTCTAGGAAACATATTAGGCTAGTAATGGAGGAAAAAGGGATAGAATAGGGAATTCTGGCTCAAAACTCACAATGTGGCTACAAATTCTTGGGGCAAGGGGGGATTATGAAATGAGAAGAGTTTCGCTTCTTTCATGCTTCTTGTAGGAATGGGACCCCAACGCCTTCTTTTATATTCCAAAAAGATAGTTATTCGGTTGGGTGACGGGCTATAGGTGGTCAACTAGTTAGGAAACTACCCAAAAGCCCATATTGCCTTGCAACTTTTTATTTTTTGCAACTTTTGTGGGTATACGCAGGCTGTAATGGTGCAACTAGTGTACATACATGAGCTGTAGTGGTGAAACAAGCATACATACGCGGACAGTAATGGTGCAAGGCACATACATATTCAAAAAAAGTGTTTTTTAAGAAGAGCTTTCAGTGATAGCTTGGAAAAAATGGCAAGTAAGATGCCCTGATGCCAGGTATGCATGTATGGTGCAATTTAGGGTTATAACAGGTATTCTTCAAAAGGTCGATTCACATAATCACTACTATTTTCTAATCTCTAAAACTTGATAGGTCGAACACATTGATTTTAAGAAAATCCCCTAAATTATTTGAACTTTTCAAAGACATGATTCTTATTTTTTAGGAAATAAACCCAAGTGAATCAAGAGAGATAATCAATAAAGGTTTGTTGATGCTTGAATCAGTCAGGAGTGAAACAAAAATATCACAAGGATAAAAATCCTCCTGCGTTTTTAAAAAGGTGGTACTCCTATTTGGCTTATGATATTCTTTGTGATTCCGGATCAAGAATAATATAGGACCCTAAGACAGTCCAATCTTTAATATTGCTCAAGAAAAATTAAAATGATGAAAAATATAGAGTATTTTTATTTAAAAGAGAATTCCTGAGAAGTGGACCAGGAATCTCAGACATCACACATTTCAGAAAATAAATAAAATTTCCTCACATCCATCATAGTGAAAAATAAAGATTCTGATCACATTCAAAATAAAATAAGATGGCCCATTCACATAAGAGAACTTTTATAGAGTATTTCTTATATCTAGCTCAAAAAATGATTATGATAGATAAATTTTAAATACTTTATACTCAAGATTGAGATTTATAAAATATAGTCAAAATTGATCCCGAATTATTTTTCTGAGATTTATCAAAAAATAATAATTTATGTTATAGCGCATTGAAATTAAAGGCGTTCGTCCAAAGGACTAGGATTGGGTCTCTCGTGGACCATAAAGCAACCATATACAAGAAAGTAGGAAATAGAAAGAAGAATGTGGGCAGGTGTCGAACAAAAAGATATGGTAAGAAGACAAAAGAAGTTTATTAGGATTCAATTAAACTTTTCTAGTTAAAGAAGAAGAAGAATTGGATGAAAACTGATAAAGCAAGCAGTATATGATCAATATGGACATACTATGATGGTATCTCTCGCTTCATTTGATTGTTTTTGTTTCTTTTGTACCCTTGCCTATTGTGGTTCGATTACCGGTCATTACTTCTTCTGTTGTAATTCCAAAGATCTTGGAAATTGAGTTGTTTAACCATTCTTTAATACACTCCCTTAACAAGGAAATTGTTACCTCTTGTTTTAGTTTAATGTCAAACAACTCTTTTTCAATTTCTATAAAAAAAAATAGATAAATTTTGTAAAGTATTTTCAATATCCTCATTTTTATTTGTGTACTCGACAAACGAGTTGTCAATATCATCATGTGTAAATTCAATCATAGTATCGAACTTTCTAGCTGATTCCCTTTTTATTTGTTCAACTTTTCCTTTGAAATGTTGTCGAGTCATGAGCATTGAATTTGAGAGATACTCAGGGTTTGGGAATTCAATAGTGGTTCCAACAATATCTAAATCAATAATTTTTTAGTATGCTTCAATTTTCCTTCTTGATAAATCACTCAATTGAGTTGATAGTCCCTTTAATACATTAATTCTTTCAATCCAACATGATTTTAGTTGTTTGATGCAACTCAGAGAAGGTGGATTTTTTTTCTTTCTCGATTTCTTTGACATTGCTGAAACTTTCATTGCAAACATCACAACTCCATATGTGTAAAAGCGTTCATCATTTTTCAAATCTGAATTCAAGTATTCTCTAATATTTTGGATTCTCAAACTGAGAGAGGAAAAATGATTTTCCATATCCCACAACTCTAAGATCAATGACATTCTTTTCTTAATATTCTCTTCAACAAAATGTCGAGTAGAAATAATCAAATTTGATATTCCCTTGAATCTAGAACTTGATTCTAGGGTTTCTTGGGACGGATCATGGCAACAAGGGAAGCCATAATAGGTGTGCTATTGTGGGAAAAACCCACTATGGACTACACTAGGGTTCTAAAGTGCAGGCAGAGATAACCGTATAAAGTCTCCTACTTTTAACAACTATCCTGACAACACCCCACATTCATGCATAAAGTACAAAGTATAGGGATCCGATAGTCTTACCTTAAAATCTACATTCGGTGTCGATCCCTATCCGTTCAGTTGCTTCTCGACTACAAATTTCCTCCCAAGGCTGACCTGCATTCACCAAAAGACAAACAAGAAACTACGAACATGCATTCTATATATGAATCAATGGGTTAGATGTCATAACAAAATGTAAATCAAACATGAAGATTGAACACATCATATGGCGGGACGGAAAAAGTACTTCTTTATATTAATCTCACAGAGTTACTTACAAAATGAGATCTATGAATGCTCCTCGAACCCGGTCCTAGGCCCCTCTTCACCAAGATTCAACTGCTTCCACGTATCCTTCTTCTCTCACACTTCTCTCTAGAGAATGGGCATGGGATTATGGATGAGGAGAAAGGCAAGAATAGGGAATTTTGGCTCAAAACTCACAATGTGGCTACAAATTCTTGGGACAAGGGGGGAAAGAAAAATGGGCAGAGTTTCACTATTTCTATGTTTCTCCTTATAATGAGACCCCAACACCTCTTTTTATATGACAAAAAGATGGTTATTTAATTGGGTGACGGGCTATAGGTGGTCAATTGATTGGGAAACTACCTAATAGCCCATAATCTCAATGAATCCTTTGCAACTTTTTATTTTTTGCAACCTTTTTGGGTATAAGCGGGATGTAATGGTGCAGCTAGCATACGTACATGGGTAGTAGTGGTGCAACTAGCGTACATACGTGGGCAGTATTGGTGCAGGGCACACACATCTTCAAAAATTCTGTTTTTAGGAAGAGTTGTTCTGTATTGGCTTGGCAAAAATAGTAAGTAAGATGGCCTGATGCCAGGTCTGCATGTGTGGTGCAATTTAAGGTTATAACAGATGACCCCTAATGTGTGAGGTTATAAGAGAATCTGATGGCTGAAATACATTATAAATCTTTACCAACGTACGAAGCGAGTGAGCCCAGGACCAGAGTTTGGAAGGTGCCATCTGCAAAATAACAATTGTCTCACTGAGGTAGGCATACCCATGCTCGGGATGTAATAAATCATGGCTACCAATAAAATACACTGCAGATCCATGTCATATAACTATATAAAGTATAGCCATGAGCAATAGACAATGGATCTACATCTCAAAATCCAAGATATACATGTATAGTATCCATCTTCAAGAATCCAACGACACCTGATGGATGGAGATGAGGTCTTCAGAGATCGAGCAACAACTTCAATATCTTCAAAACTTGGGTAGGAGTGCAATGTGAGTGTACAACTTCACTACCCAGAGGTCTTCGATGGCTCATCGGGGAGCAAACAAGAGGAGCTCGATGATCAGGCAAAGAACATCATTGATCTCGAACAAGGACTTGATTGGACTTTAGGGATGGATGGGCATGAGGTCAAGAGACAAAATGCAGAAAGGCCGACTCAAGTTGGGTAAAAATTCCCTTGGAAAATAGCACAACTAATGATCAGAATTAGGCAGCATGACATTGACATAAGTTCATGATGCAGGAGGAAGAACACAACTCTACATATGTTTGGAAGGATAACCAAACGGAGGAGGACACAACTCTATGTTATGAGAAAAACTTCCTAAGGTCATATTAAATCCCAAATATTAACGAACAAACAAAAGGATGTGCTTTGTCCAAGGGAGACTCATTGTGTTTCCATAAAAATAAAATACTTTTCCCATCCTCTTTTGGGGTATATTTGATTTTTTTGTCTTTTTCAATATTTTGAAATCTTGAATAATAATAAAAGAATGCTATGTTACAAAGGAGGAATGAGTGTCACAAGCATACTAGTTCCAAGCGCAAGGAACACACTAATGCTCAGAGAAAGGAGACATGTGCAGGGAAAGGACACTCGGGAAAATTCCTCCATCGGTCAAGGTGTCAAGATGCAAAGGAAAAGTGCTACAATGCTTGTGTATAAGGCATGCTTTAAAGGTCCAGTTGAAAATGCGATTGATAGGAATGAAAATGCGATTGATAGGACACAATGATAATGCCCTTCAATGTAATTTTAAACGAGCCCAGAGAAGGTAAGCTCGGTGGTTTTTCTTTTTTAGAGAGTTTGAAAAAGCACAAAAGAAGACTCCATTGGGGTACCTTTTTCGAAGATAGTCTAGTCATCTCAAAAAAGGGATAAATTAGCACCGAAAATATGTCTATTCAAAACCATTTTAATGAGTGTGATAAAGACAAGATCACTCAAAAATCTTTTCAATTTTAAGGAGTGTGAAAAGAGATTAACTATGGACTCATTGCCTTTTTCTAGTTTTAGTCTCCTTAGCTCGAAAAAAGGTGAAATTTACTGAGGAGAACTCTCCCGGCGAGACGAATCTCCTGAGTTGTAGCTTTTTCCTCCTTAATCTACAGGCTGGAAAAAGGTGTAAACACATGCTAGTAGATGTTTTTATGAACCAATTAACGAGTATGAAAGAAGAAGGTCACTCGATGATCTTTTCAATTTTAAGGAGTCTGAAAAGAGATTAAATATGGAATCCGTAATGGATGTTCTTCTAGACCGGTTTAATGAGTGTGAAGAAACAAGCTCACTCAACAATCTTTTCAATTTTAGGGAGTCTGAAAAGAGCTTAACTATGGACTCCGTGGGGGTTTCTTTTTCGTAAATTTAGTCCCTCGGGCCTAAAAAAGGGTTAAAATTATACCTGAGAATACTCTTCTAGCAAACCAAAGTTCCTAGAGTATACCTTTGTTCGTACAATTGACCATCCAGACCGAAAATGGGTAAACTACCACCGGACATATGTGCCTTCAAATTTTAGTTTGGCGAGTGTGAAGGGCAACAAGATCGCTCAACAATCTTTTTATGTTTAGAGGGTCTGAAAAGGGCTTAAAAGAAGACCCTTTATTTTATTTTTTTGGAGTCTTGAGGGTGAGGCCAAGAGTGATAATATATCAGACATATGAAGACTCAAACTTGTAATTGAGACAAGACTAAAAGGACTCCCGAGCCTATAGTCATTAGTGACGGCATGACCACCAAAATGCAACCAGGATCTACCTAGGGCATCCATGTGAGGGTAGCCTCTACCACTAAATTACGACACTTCTAGAGCAACAATGATGGTTTCGTGTCACAATTTAGTGGGGTCAATCCTATGGTAAAGAGAAAAAGAAAACAATATGCAACAAGTGGAGGTGGAATCCTAACTTAAATGCACAAAGTTGGAAAAATGACTTTTCACCAAAGGACCTTAAAAGTCCCCCAACTCCAAAAATATGTTCAACAAACCAAAGGTAAAGTGTATCATAACATCCAATGAGAAACTCAAGAACCACTTTACATGATTTTCAATCCAAAAAAAACAACAACGAGGGTCAAAAAATGACAAAAGGGGCCAAAAAAGTCTATAAATAGAAGCTGGCAACTCATTATCACCATTGCAAATTGAGAATTGACCAAAAAGACAAAAACACCCCTTTGTGAAAGAAGTTGATTCCAGAAGCTTCATTGGATGAAACAATTTTTCTCTTGGACCAAGTAAATACAAACTATCTCCTCCTGCAGTTCCATTCTTTATTTTTGCATTTCTTTTTGGTTTTTGGGGGTCACGCACCATTAAAAGGTCGGCCCTACGTGTACACGGGATGTCTAAATACATCCCATGTATGCACATGGGCAAAGAATAATCTACCTGTGTACATACGCGACTGTTCCCAGTACAACCTATGTACACCCTCTAACATATGAAAAAAGTGAAAATGTATTATTTGACTCCTCTTTGAACTTGACATTTTGCAGAATGTATGTTCATTGGAGAGAGAGGGAGCATGAGGACATTGATATACCATTTGAGGAAGACCCTATTTCTATCACCGCATTAAAACAATGCAGTTGTGGAAATTCTTCCAATGTCCACTCATGAGGGCACAACCCAGGCTGTTGAACGCTTTAGTGGATTATTGGCACCTAGATGCAGAGGCATTTATGCTCGAGGGATAGTCGTTGACTCCAACGAATGAAGATATTTATTTTCTGATTGGCCTCTCAAGGAGAGGGGAACCAGTCAACCTTCGTGCTTTTCCCTCTAGGCCTCACAACATTGCCAAGTTGATTGAGAAACACTACGAGGCCAGAACAGATAAAGTGGTTTCCTTGGTACCAATCCACAAAATCACCAACCTATCACTAAAAGTGATAGTTTTACTTAATGGGTGGATCATTGGATCCGCGGCTTTACAGCAGGCCTCCCGGACGCATATGCATTGCACAGTATAGTTCTTAAATGAACGAGTGTTCGATTGGAACACAACCATGCTAGAATGTATGAAGAGACAACTCACAAAGTGTCGTGGGTGAAACAACAAGAAATTCGGGTTCGAGACTATTTTGTTCTCTTTCTTCTTCAAGAGGGTACCCAGTCTTAGCCCATGAGAGACAGTATGGGGGAACGTGGCTTCCTTCCTAGCAATGTGCAGATGGGAAACATTGCTTCCATGATAGGGGGGAGGGAGGACCATTGAGGCCTTCAATGATACTTTTTTTGACTGGTGGTCTCGGTAGATTCCGGCTATAGAGGAGTACCCCTATGTCAGGATCAACTTCTCCAGGGATCCTGACATGCCCATACCTCCCAGAGCAGAGTGAGGAGAGTTAGGTATGTTTTTTTTTTAAGTTTTTAATTTTTTTAGTTTCTTTTTATATATATCATTTTTATGTATACCAAAGTACTTGACAACTTTCTATCTACTATGTACAGATGTGGGACCAGTGTGTCCATCTAATTTTGCACCTAGCAGGTAGCGTCCATGACCAGAGGCATTATCAGTAGCAACCATCAGACCAACAGCAGTAGCGGGGGTACCTCCAGCTAGAGAGGCTAAGAGAGTTTTGAGACAAGTGGAGTGGAACTTGACCGCACTCACCCGTACTATGCCCATGACCAAGATCGAGGATCTCCCGCCATCTATACAACCTCATGTTGTTGGGGTGCCATGAACCTGGGTCCATCTATTTCAATGTTTAGAAAACGTTGTAGTCCACTATGACAGGGCCAATAGGCCTCATTCTTATCTTAGGGTGGACCATTTTCGTGTCGAGGGCACTCTTTGTATATTTTTGAGGGTATAAGCCCCGCGTTATATACCAGACTCATTATTTTTTGAGGCGCTTTCACCCACCTAGGTACTCTAATACTTTTGATATATATATGTGTACATATTTTTGTATTATGGGTTAGATTTATTTAAAAATGTATTTACATGTGTACGTGTGTGCATTTTCTTACATGTGTGCAATATGCCAATCTAATACTTGATTAGCTAGAGTATCTGTCATTTGATTCAATATCCTAGGAACATGGATATACATAATGTAATCAAAACAACGTTCTAAGAGATGTACCCTAAGGAATCATCGATGTAGAGTAGGATCATAAACATGGTAAACCCCATTTAATTGGGACACAACCAATTGTGCATCTAAGTAGACCTGGAGGTAAGATATACCATGCGACAAAGTGTCATGAAGCAAATATATTACTTCACTGTATTCAACGACATTGTTTGTGGAGTCACCTAAACATATAACTCCAGAAGATAACAACTATCCTTGAGCTGTGAAGATCACCCAAGCTGCAGAAGCAAGCCTCCGAGTGTGTCGGTTATCACCATCTATGAATCCAACAAACACGTCCAATTCACTTGACATCTGCCACAGTGAAAAAGTTGACATAAAAAATGACACGTCCATAAAACAAAAATACAAAAACTAAAAATGTATAAGAACTATACATATATACAATAATTCACCCAAGGCGAACGACCTACGAGTAATACTTCTTGAGGTAAAGCCCATTTCTAGGCTCTGCTAAATATTTCCCTTCAAACTCAACCAAATGATAAGAGCCCTTATTTAATACCTCCTACACGATGAACGGTCCGAACCACATGGGTTTGAACTTGCTTGCCCCTAGGGGATCCTTGTCTTGGTCATAGACCAGGACAAGGTTGCCTTCAGAGAAAATTCAAGGATGAACAGACCAATCATACTGACACTTGACTTTCTTCTTGTGATCCTCATTAGCCAAGGTTGCATCACGTTGTTGCTCATTGAGCTGCTCGAGATATAATAAGTGTTCCTTAAGTGGTGAAGTGTCTGGAAATAATTGTATTGCCAACTTAAGATATGGGATCTGACATTCTATAGGCAAGGCTGCTTCCAACCCATAAACAATTTGAAAAGGTGAGAAGCCAGTAGCAGTCTTTACAGATGTTCGGTAGGCCCACAATGCCGAGTACAACATCAAATGCCAATTTGACTTGGCTGAATTGATCGTTCTTTGTAGAATGGTCTTGAGAGACTTATTCACAGCTTCCACCTGACCATTCACTTGTGGGTAATAATGTGATGAGTGTTCTTGTCTCAAACCTATCTTTCACATTAACTGAGACATCATTTTTCTCTGAAAGTGATTGCCATGGTCAGTGACAATATCCTTCAGGACGTCGAACCTTTCTATTATCTGATTAAACAAAAAGAGAGTTGTTGTCTCTCCATCATATTTGAACGTTGGTATAGCTTTGACCCACTTGGTGAAGTAGTCTACTGGTACGATGATATAGCAGTGCCCCCTGGATGAAGGGGGGTGGCATGTAGTATGATCAATCCCTCACTTGGTGAAGAGGCCAACTATGATGATGGAAAACATGGGAGCAGGATGTGCCCTCATCTTCCGTGAGAAGATCTGACACAGGTGGCACTTCTTGACCAATTCAATGCAATCTTTGATTAACAACGGCCAAGAGTAACCAACTTGTACAATCTTTTGGGTTGTTTCCAACCCAGAAAAATGACCTCCACATGCTCCAGTGTGGCAGTTGTTAAGAATGAGTTATGCTTCTTCATGAGTAAGGCACCGATGAAGGATGCAATCTACACCTCGACGATACAAAGTGTCTTCGAGTATGATATAATTTTTTGCCTGATGGCATATATGTCGATGCTCTTCATGAGAAGCAGAGGTGAGGCACTTCAAAGTCTGGAGATATACTAGTATATTTCCATACCAAGGGTCCGAAGATGAAATAAAAAAAAATATCTCCTTTAATCGGTGATTCTTTGGGCATAACATCACCTGACTTGACCGAAAGTTCCAATATAAGTTCTGCAAAGACCAACGACCTTTTAGATTTCGAAAACACAAAATCCAAGTCAAATTCCTGGAGAATAACAATCCATATATTGATCTTTCCACCGATTACACGTTGTGTCAACACGTATTGGAACGGATTCACAACGGCAATGATGGTGGTCTTGAGAAACAAGATATAGTGATGGAACCATTGGACAACATGTATTTCTTCCAACACAAGTTTTTCAACATGGGAGTAGTTAGGTTCTAGTCCAACCAGGCCTCAACTCAGGTAATAAATGGCGTGTTCTTCAAGAAAATTGTCCTCTTGAACCAAGACCATACCGATGGTCGACTCTGTCGCGGGAAAATACAATAAGAAATCTTTATTATAATTGGGTGGCCGAAGTAGAGGGGTAGACGCGAAGGCATGTTTCAACGCTTAGAAAGAGTGCTGAGAGGATTTGTCCCAATGAAAAGGAACTCCCTTCTTTAGTAAATGCATAAACCCTTTAGTGATCTCGACATAGTTTGTGATAAAACGCCAAAGAAAATTGGCTTTTCCCTATAAACTATGAAGCTGAGGGACTGTGCACGGGGGAGGCAATTGAAATGTTTCCTCAACCTATAGAGGATTGACCATGATTCCTGTTGTCGACACTATGAAACCTAAAATATGACCCAATGTCACGTAGAAACTGCACTTGTTTGGATTCAAGCGAATCCGATAGTAGCGACATTGCTCAAAGATAAGTTGGAGGTGTGTGGGATGATCAACTCTCTTACGAGATCGTGATGCTAAATCATCGAGATAAGCCTCGACTAGGTGTTTGAGATCATGGAAAGAAAAATACATGGCTCACTGAAAAGTGGCTCCAACATTATTTAGGCCAAAAGGCATCTTCCGATAAGAAAATGTACCCCATAGACAGATAAAAGTTGTTTTATGCTGGTCTTCGAGCTTAATCTGTATCTAATTGTATCTTGAGAAACCATCCATGAAAGAAAAGACCTCACAACTAGCACATTCATCGATGATCTGTTCAATAAATGGGGTGAGGAAATTAACCTTTAGACATGCCTTGTTCAAATCATGGAATTCCGTACATACACAAATTGTTCTCTGCATTTTGTTGACTGGAACAGGATTTGACACCCATTGAGTCAATTGGACGGGGTAGATGAAGCCAGCTTTGAGTAGTTCCTCTACTTCAACCTTAATAGATGTTGCTTTCCAAGGATTAACCAGACAAAGCTTTTTCCAAACCAACTTGGCATCAGGGTAAGTCGTAATCTCATGTTCGATGATTCTTGGATCAATGCCTGACATTTCCTCTTAAGACCAGGAAAAAACGTCACAAAATTCTTTAAATAAATCTCTATATATTTTAATCTCCTCGGGGGAACAGTCCTCTCTGACGAAGACATTCTCCATGATGCCATGGGTTCTGGAGATATTGATAGGTATCATTTTAGCGATGGTTTCCATATTACCCTCGACATAAAATGCGTGGATAGCCAGAGGATTGATAGGACAAAACCTATCTCCAGTCATAGTCAACACAAATTCTCATGCCTCTATTATTCCTAACTCTGGGAGGAAATATGATCTGTGATGGAGATCATCCCAAGGTCTGTCCGGACTAGTCAATGCCTCTAAAATCGCCTCGTTAGAGGGAAATACCAATTCTAAGAAATCGGTAGTGGCAAGGGAACCTTGATCCTAGACAGGCTCGAGAACTGGATCTAACTCTTGTGCGAGAGTCAAATCGAGGTCGGTGGAAGCTTGTTGGGCTATAGAGTACGCAACTTCTGTCATGGACAAGGGCATGGACATGCCATGGTTCCCTGTCCCTTCCATCATGGCTGATGGGGAAGGAAGAATCCACAGATCATTAAAGTAAGTCATGCAGAATGACGACACTGAAAAGATTTCAGCCTTAGGCTGGTCAGGGTAGCCGATATCATTTTTACATCGTCGGAAGGAGGTGTGTAATCAAAAGTACCCATGAGAGGTGGTCACAAACCAAACCCCACATTGACGATGACAGGCTATGGATTATCAATCATTGAGACCGTGGATGCCCCCAATGAGGGGTTAGGTCTGGAGAAGGACAATTGATCAATGGTCATGATTCGACCATCATGTGGAAACAACAAGACCCGAAAAACTGTGGCAACCACTGCATGCATGGAATATGTCCAACTCCTTACTAGAAGGAGTTTGTAATCGAGAGGCGCATCGACCACTTCAACTTCGACGCACACGATCTTCCCTCCTAACTGGACAGGGAAAGAAGGAATGATTCCATGTGGTCTGAAAGAACAACTGTTGAAAGCCGTAAGAAGAGTAGGTGAAGGAGAAAGAATGGGTTATCCAATGGCCTTCCAACATGACAACGAAATCACGCATGTCGAGGCACCCTCATCAACCACCATATGAAAAATATTCCAGGTAGAAGATTTTGTGGGGTGAGCCACTAGTATTTGAAATGCAACGTGGTATGGGAGACAAGCCTTCAAGTCAGTTGTATCAAGCATGATAGTTCTTGGATTACATGTCTCAGTGGATCATAAGGCGGCTAGCAGAGCCTTTCTCTATGAAGGGAAGCTCTGGAGGACCTCCAAAGCAGACATCACACAAGGTATTTGTGACAAATCCTCCACCACAGAGTAGTTCTAGGAGACCCTCGTGTTTGGATTATGTGAAGCCTTATTGAACACCCCTTTTTGGATGTGTGTAATTTTTTCACCTATTTTTCTCTCGATCTGGAGAGGAATACACGGGTTTTCAACTTCTTTACCATTTTCGACAGTACTTGGCTTTCCCTAATCATGTTCCCTAGTATCTATGTGAGATTTACCTTTAAACATATAGATATTCGAGGTCGATGGATTACTAGATGATGAAGGTGGTCCTTGACTGCCCCCATCCGCATTCGCAGAGGCTTGAGTTAAATTTTTCCCATGAGGAAATGGGTTCGTTAACACTGTAGGTTGTTGCCACGCCAATAACTTTTGGGCCTCCATGAGTCGAGGGCACAGGTGAGTCGGATGGTCTTCCGCGTAGAGGTTGCATGAATACTTCAAATTCTTTTTCTCTGTGTTTCCCCCGCTAGCATTATTGGTTGGTTTCTTATCCCCCTTACCCTTCTTTCGCTATTTTTTCTTCCCTTTAGCCTGTTGGTTGGCCTTTGGGTTCATCGATTGCATGCTTTGTACATCCGACGTTTGAGCAGAGGAAGCAACTGAACTAGGAGTTGGGTTGGTCACTGTCTCCTGTATCATAAATTGTTGCAATTGGTTTGACAACAGATTAGTGGGATTTGCTTGTGCTGAACCAACAATGTCATCAACATGTGGTCCAGACTTGTGTCTGGTCTTATCAAGAATAGACTGCGACACATTTGGTAAAAATTCATAAAGAAAACCAGACCGAGAGTAAATTATCTCTAGATGTTGATCTCTCATTATCGACTCTTCCTCCAAAAATACCCCCAACATTGCTACGTCCTTGGATAGATGGGGTACCAAAGACTTAAGGAACCATTCCAGTAGGAATGCTGGTGGAACTGGTACTTTTATCAAATTCTTCTGGCTCCGCCATTCTTGGATGTGATCAAAGATATGGTCAGCCTTTGTTTGCTCAAAGTTGGCCAATAGTTTTGTGTCAGCATCGTATCTCACAGGTAATTGAAAATGGTTTAAGAAAACCATTGCCAATTTGCCAAAAGTAGAGTATCTTGAGCGGTCGATCTCAATGTACCATTTCGCGGCACTCTCGATAAGAGTGCGTTGAAACAGACACAACTGGAGGGAGTCATCCCTCAAAGATTTGGACGAGCACCATAGGTGAAATGTGGTCACATGATTGCCTGGATCTTCATTAGGCTTTCCTTCAAACTTTGGAATTTCCAAGGGAAACTTGGTCTACATAGCAGGCCAATGTGGATCATGACAGATTGGGTCATTCAATAATCTTGACAAGTCTGGCAAATGCAAATTTTCCAGAAATTGTTGCTTAGGTTATTAAGTATGTACAGGAGGATAGGATCCTGGGATTTGGTTGGCACCAGGTTGCTGGGAAAATTTAGGTTGTTGGCCCAGGTTCTAGTAAAACCCATGGCCTAGGCTAGCATTCAGATGATGCACTAGTTGATACATCATCGACTAACTCCCATAATAGGACGTTGAGGGATGAGAAGGGATTTCTCCCGACATTGTGCTCCAAAGGTTCTAGAAGGGGTTGTTGGCATAAGGGTAGACCCAGGGTTTAGCTCTAAGAGCGCACCAACAAGCCCTAACTACTGGATTTTTCGGCAGCACCTATGAGGTAGATGCAGTCTCACCCAAAGTAGCTATGGGGGGTTGCAGAACACAAATGTATACAACCAAGGGAATTCAAAGTGGATTCGATACAAGAACAACATAGCATCTAGATATCAATTACCAACTTAGATCTACTTCGCACAACTATCTATCAGATCTAACACAACAATGCAATAACAATATATCGATAACCAAGAGAACACAACATCAATCACACACAACATGAATATGTACGTGGTTCACCCTCTCCCTAGGACTATGTCCACAGAAATGTGCTTTATAATATATTAAGATGAAATCATATAGTTCTTATCTACGCTCTTAGCTAGTAGATCTTCTCTCTTTCTCTCTATCTTCCCTCCCTGTGCATCTAGCTACAGGGTTGATCTTCGCACCCAACTAAAGATATTACAACACAAAATTCCCTCACTTCTCAATGCTTCCCTCTCTCACTACAATAATCACTCATAACGAACTTGGAATGAACAATAACAATAATGAAAATGACAAAAACAACCCCCCCTAGGTCCTCTTGAACTTTATTTATATATTACAATAGCTCACCGACAGCCTTGGGGAAAAACCTAAGTGTCAAGACCCTAGATACCAAAACCCTAGGTGTCTAAAACCCTAGGTCAACTTGACCCACATTTTCAGGGCTTCGCCAGCCTGTCTTTCCTTAATTCTTGCACGGTGCTCCAAAGTGTCCAACGATGGATTTTTCTTCTTAGTGAGTTGTCCATGATTCGTCTTCCTTGTTGATCTTTCATCCTCGATCTCCTCATCCAATGACTTACTTTCTCTTACTTCGCTCCATATTTTATTCTCTTCTTCTCACTTCGACCCAATATCAGTCATTGTGTCTTCTGTGCAGTTCACATTTCATCTTTTCTACTTTACTCTTCGCTTACTTCCATACCCAAGGGCCAACATGCCCCCAACACTCACCTGTGACTCGTCCCAAGGCTCTTCAGATATGACCCTTCTGATTTTCTTCGTATTTAGGCTGCGTGGAGCAACCTATTCTTTCTACTCTTTCCTTCCCCACTGTGTGTATATTGTCTTTCCTGTGTCTGGTACCTAGTTTCAACTGCACCTAGTACCTGGATTTTTTTCTTTATGATTTTATTGAGAGCTGTGAGGTAGCTAGTTGTAATAGTACAGTTTCAACCGTCTCCCGTTCACCAAACCTTCCTTCCATTCTCCATTCAAGGTCTTCAATTGTGTAACTCCTCCTTCCGTGACATAGACAACCTCATATGGCCCCAATCAATGTGTTATGAACTTTCCAGGATGCTTCATGAATTTGTTGCCGTATATCAGTACCAAATCGCCTTGCTTAATGCCTTCTTCTTGATGTGTTTGTCATGGTAGGCCTTTTCTCTTTCCTTCTATACATGTTGATGGAATCCTTCAATAAATATATCTTCTTCTAGTTCGACCAACTGCGCGAGCCTCTCTTGAACAATGCCAGTGTCATCCATATCTGTAAAGGCTGTGATTCTTAAGATTGGGACCAAATATTCCATCAAGACAACTGCTTCGAGACCATAAACCAACTTAAAGGGGGTCTGCATTGTTAGCTTCTTGCAATTGGTTCTATAGGCCCATATTACTACTGGTACTCTTAAATCCCAATCATCCCTGTTCACACCGCAAATCTTTGTCATCATTGTCTCCAAGATCTTATTGAATGCTTCAATTGTCCCATTTGCTTGCAGGTGGTAGCGTGTGCTCTTCTGGTGATGGACTGCAAATTCCTCGGTCAAGGATTCAATGGTATTATTAATAAAATGTGTTCCTTGATCACTCATAAGGATCTTCAAGCATCCAAACCTGGTTATGATGTCATCAAATATGAATCGAGCAATTGTAGTTGCACTACAATCTCTAACTGCACTTGTTTCATCCCATTTGGTCAAGTACTATGTCGTAGTGATTAGGTATAAGGATCCTGTGCACTTTCCTGGTGTTTTTATATGTCCCATGAAGTCAATGGCCCATTTATCAAATTCTTGTAGGGTCAATTGTAGTGCTAAAGGCATTTCATCTCTTCTGGATGGTTTCCCAACTCGTTGACATACATCACAGACTCTATAAGAGTCCTTAACATCTATGTGTAAGGTAGGCCACCAGAGGCCATCTTTAAGAACCTTATGCGTTGTTTATTTTCTTTGATAGTGTCCTCATGTGATGCCTTCATGATCTTCTGCGAGGATCAATGGTCTCTCTGCCTCCATAACACACATCCTCAATATCTCATCAGGTCCCATCTTGTATGGCTGCCTAGCTATAAGTGAAAATTGTGCAGCACGCACTACCAATTGTTTCTTCTGGGTGATTGTATATTCACTGGGTTCCATTCATGTTGATAGGAACTAGACTATCTCCGCGAAGTGATCATCAATCTTTCTAATGGCCGGCAACTATGCATCCAACAGTGTATCCTCCAAACTAGTAGGCTCTTCTCCATGTTCCAACCTCGACAAGTGGTCAGGACCTTTGTTCATTCTTCCTAGATTAACCACGATATCAAAATCATATTCCTAAAATAGCAGAAGTGATCCAAATGGATATCAGTGGCCACCCACCTTTTCCAATTGGCTCAAGACAGTTTTCTGACAATTTTGGCAATTTACTATTTTTAGTAGTTTTAACTTTCGGGGCCATTTTGAGGGCCTAAATGAAGGTTTTTTCAGGATCGATCCCCTCAATGATTGAAAAAGGCATGATTGAGCCCCCAAAATGAATCCCCTCTATGATACCTTTCCAATGGGCTATCACACACCTAAAACGGATATTGTATGCAAAAGTTACGACCCCGGGAAGTTGATGTACTAACTTACCCAAACGCGGCCCACATGACTTTTGACACTTCATCTCCTAGGGTTAGGTTTTTGGATGTCTAGGGTTTTTGGCATTCTTTTTTATTGTAAAAAGGCCTTTAGATCCTCATTGTAATGTGCTTCTTGTGAATGAGCGCAGCTGTCACATCTCTTCTCAGAGATAAGCTGCCACCATTCCAACAAGCTTGTTTCCGCTGCATTTTATAGTTTCAACTTATTTCATTATTGAATAGAAAACTAGTTTTACTGTATCTTTGTTATTTTGTGCTAAGAATATGTTAATAATCTATATTCATTTCATTCTTCTCATAAAATATGGATCAGTGGTATCAGAGCAGTCTACTCCTTGTCATCTTAATTTTCATGTTCTTTTGGGCTAACCTTATTTATGGAAACGTCATGTTGTATATGATTCTAGGCCTCGTAGTGTTATTATTACTTTGAACAGGAAATTGTACAAGATACCCGAGGCAGTCCCACCTAGTGCTATTTCCTTGATCTCTGCTAAGAAATGCAGGAAGGTCATCTCTCAGACGGGGAATTTTGTCTTCTTTGTGATTTTCTCTCAGAATAAGCGAAAGATCACAGCCACATCCAGGGTCTCTGCGGCCAACCTCTCCACACAGTAGAAGTAAGTAGATAAGGTCATGGAAGAATACTCGGATATCTTATCCTCACCTACAGGGGTACCTATGCACTGCTAGGTCAAGCACCCCATCTATCTAACCCCTGGTGCACCATTTCCCAATGGACCAGTTTGTCATCGCTCTTTGTTAGAGAATGAGGAGATCAAGCGACAAATCCAAGAACTACTCCACAAGGGGAACATTCGCCCCAACTCATCACCTTGCGAGAGCCCAATCGTTCCGGTATAGAAGAAAGATGGAACCTGGCGACTTTGTATTGATTACCGGGCTCTGAATAAAATCACAATTAGAAACCGGTACCCGATTCCCCAAATCGATGACCTCCTTGATCAACTCACGGGCGCCAAATACTTCAGTAAGATTGATCTGAAGTCTGGCTACCACCAGGTCCCGATAGAACAGACAGATGTATGGAAGACCACCTTCAAGTCAAAGGAATGCCTTTTTGAATGGTTGGTCATGCCCTTTAGTTTGACAAATGCTCTATCCACTTTCATCAGGATGATGGACGATATCCTGTGACCATTCACCAATACTTTTGTAGTGGTGTATCTGGATGACATTCTAATTTAAAGCAAGACTTGGGCCAAACACTTGCATCATATTCAGCAGGTTCTGCACACCTTGTGACAGCATAAGCTATACGCCAACTTGGAAAAATTCTCCTTCGGCATGGACAGGGTCCATTACCTAGGCTACATCATTGATCAACATGGCATACATGTGGATCCAGGCAAGATCCAAGTCATCCGTGACTGGCCAGCCCCAACAACACTCACTGAGCTCTGGAGCTTCTTGGGCCTTGCCAATTTCTATCACAGGTTCATGTTGGGATTCTCCTATATTGCATGGGCCCTCAGCCAAATAAGCAGGGGTGGTGGTAAGGCAAAATTTACGTGGGGCTGGTCCCAACAACAAGTGTTTGATGATCTAAAGCAGTGCTTGTGCTCAGCCCCAGTACTTTCACTACCAGACCTGCAAAATCCCTTTGAGATCGAGACAGATGCTTCAAACTATGATATGGGCATCGTTCTCACTCAGCACAACCACCTTGTGGCATATCATAGTGAGACACTGTCAGATACTGTCTGTAAGTACCCTACTTACGATAAAGAAATGTACTCCATCATGCAAGCCTACCGCCAGTGGAGACATTACATTCTTGGGAAGAAGATAGTCATCCACACTAATCATAAGCCACTACAGTTCATGCAGACACAAGGAAAATTGCAGAATGGTCGCCATCAAAAGTGGTCCACATACTAGCAGCAATTCCACCTCAACATCAAGTATAAAACAGGAAGCATCAATTGTGTCACTGGTTGCCTCAACAAACTTCCAGTTGTGGCACTCACCATGGTGCTAGGCTCTTGTGGCCATGAGACATCTAGATGGCCCCAACTCTATGAGATAGACCTTGACTTCGCCACCACCTACCAAATGTTTGGTGCGAATGCAGTTGTCAATAATTTCCATCTTCAGGATGGGTTGTTGTGTCGTCTGGGCCATATCTGTGTTCCATCAAGTGAGCGAGTGAAGCTGATCTGGGAAGCCCACTATAGTCGAGTAGCAGGACACTTCGACATCGAAAAGACAGTGGCGATGCTACAAAAACATTTCTACTAGCCGAAACTTCAACAGGAGGTCAGCAAGTATATCAAGTCCTTCACTACCTGCACTATTGCCAAACTAACCACTAAGAAACAGGGCCTATACACCCCTCTTCCTACTCTTGACAAGCCATGGGAATCCATCTCAATGGATTACATGTCAGGCCTCCCATCCACTAAGCCGGGAAATGATTATGTTTTTGTGGTTGTTGATCGCTTTTCTAAGATGTCGATTCTAGTTGTCTGCAAGAAGAGCATCACAGTAGAGGCCACTGCCAAGCTCTTCTTTGAGCGAGTCTGGGTACATTTTGAAATCCAACAAATCATTGTCTCAGATTGGGATAGTAGATTTCTCATCACATTTTGGTCGAGCCTCTGGTCATTGCTGGACACCAAGTTCACCAAATCCACAGCCTTCCACCCCCAGACAGATGGCCAAATCGAGGTTGTAAATCGAATGATTGTGCATATCCTTCACATGTATAATTCAAAGCACCCTCGTACATGGGATGAGAGCCTTCCCTATGTCCATCATAGCTACAATCGAGCCCTGCATAGCTCAACCGACCACAGCCCCTTTCAGGTGGGGTTGGGATTCCAACCATTGGGTCCCATAGATTTTGCACTTCCTCTTGCAGTCTCCTTGACCGACTTATCTCCTGCTCCAACTGAAGCTAACAAAGCCACCCAGTTCATTGAGCAGATCTAGCACATCCTCCAACAAGTTCAGGATATCCTACAGAAGTCCAATGAAAAGTACAAACAACACCATGATCAACATTGGGTGCCACATAAGTTCTAGGTGGGTGAGAAAGAACGACTTACAGGACCCCATCGAAAGCTTCGCCCACTCCGTTATGGGCCATACACTATCACCAAAGTCATGGGGGATAATTCTTTTGAGCTCAACATTCCTCCTTTCCTTTTCCTACACCCAGTGTTCAACGTGGATCTTCTTCGCCCTTATTTCCCACCATTATTGGACACCTCAGAAGTAGCAGAACAACTGACACCAATAGAGCTCAACCCCGACTGCATACAACAGACATCCAATGATCATATTGTGGACATACAGATCAAGGGCACTTGACAACAAAGGATCCAACTTTATCAAGTCATCAAAGCAGGGAAACTCCTGCACCAAGGCAAGTGGCTCACCTGGGGCCAAATTCAGCAGAAATTTCCTCATCTAGTGGGGGAACTCAATGCAATGAATACCATTGCTTCCTAAGGAGAGAGGATTGATCCATATGGATATTGGTGGCCACCCATATTTTCCAACTGGCTCAAGACAGTTTTCTGACAATTTTGGCAATTTACTATTTTTAGCAGTTTTAACTTTCGGGGCCATTTTGAGGGCCTAAATGAAGGTTTTTCAGGATCTAGCTCCTTAATGATATCCAAATGCATTATTGAGCCCCCAAAATTAATCCCCTTGATGATACCTTTCCAACGAGCTATCACATGCCTAAAACGAAGATCGTATGCAAAAGTTACGACCCCAGGAAGTTGATGTACTAACTTACCCAAATGGGGCCCACATGACTTTTGGTGCTTCATCTCCTAGGGTTAGGTTTTTGGATGTCTAGGGTTTTTGGCATTCTTGTTTATTGTAAAAAGGCCTTTATATCCTCATTTTAATGTGTTTCTTGCGAATGAGTGCAACCATCACATCCCTTCTCAAAGATAAGCTGCCACCATTCTAGTAAGCTTGTTTCCACTGCATTTTATAGTTTCAACTTATTTCATTATTGAATAGAAAACCAGTTTTACTGTATCTCTGTTATTTTGTGCTAAGAATCTGTTAATAATCTGTATTCATTTTGTTCTTCTCATAAAATATGGATCAAGAATCCATCTTCATATTCTCCCCCCCAACACTGGCTTGTTGACTAGGTATTTCAGTGTGGAATATCAGTAAACATTTTAAAGTGTCCTTCCAACAAGTAGTGGAAAAACTTATGCAGTGCATACACCATGTCTAACCCTTCTCTCTCAGTGGTGGTGTAATTAATATCAACTGTTGATAGCTTCCTGCTAGAAAAGGCTAATGGGTGGTCATTGTCTCCAGCTCCCTATTGTGCTAGCACAACTCCTAGTGCAATATAATATGCATCGATATGAACGTGAAATTCCTTGCTCCAATCTGGGAAAACTAGAATAGGCACAGTAACCATTTTTTGTTTCAGTGTGTCGAAGCTCTGCTGGCATTCTTTTTTCGAATGAAACTAACATTATTTTTTCAAAATCTTCTCCATAGGTGTTGTGATCTATGCATAGCCTTTAATGAACTTCCTATGGTATCTAGTGTGTCCCAGTGCAGTGCACAGTTGTTTGAATGAAGTAGGAGGGGGTAGATCAACTATAATAGAAATCTTAGATGGGTCTACCAGCAGTCCCTTCTTACACACAATATGACCTAGCAACACTCCAAAGGGTGAAAAGAAGATGCACTTCTTCAGGTTCAAGGCAATCTGACACTGCTCGCACTTATCCAACATTAGTCTGAAACATTCAATATGATTTTGTAATAAGCTAAAAAAAAGTCCAATCATCAAAATATGCTTCCAGAAACTTATGTAAAAACTCCTTGAACACTTCGACCAATACCCTCGAAAAGATGGCTGGGGAATTCTTCAATCCAAATGACATCATTGTATACTGATAGGATCTCCATTCTGTTGCAAATGCGGTCTTATGGCGATCTTCCTAGGCAATCTGGATTTGATGGTATCCTGAAAATCCATCTGTAAAAAAATATACCTCTTGTCTTCCTACATTATCTAACACTTCGTCAGTAAATGGTGTAGGGAATGGGTCATGCAAACATTCATCATTCATCTTCCTAAGGTCTACACAGATCCTGATCTCTCTAGTCTTTTTATCCTACAACACCATAGGGCTAATCCATTATGATTCTTCAACAGGTTCTATGATTCCCGCCTCCAACATTTTGTCGAGTTCAATCTTGATTTTCTCCTTATATTTAGGGTTCAATATGTAGGGTATCTTTTTAACTGGCCTTGCATCTGGTTTCAAAGGGATCCTCATCTCTCCCATGGGCCCTTTAATTCCCTTCATATCAGTGAACTTGGTGGGAAACAAGTCCTGATATTCATGCAGTAACTCTATGATCTTGTCAATAGTGGCAACATCTCAATAATATCCAACATTTGCAAGCTTCGGTGTTTGCTCTGTTCCAATATTGACTTTTTTTATTTTAATTGGTTTTCCAATGAAAGGTAGCTCAATTCCTGGTCCTTCTATGTATATTTAGCCTTTTGTTTCAGTGATTTTCACCTTCCTAGGATCATTGTCTTCGTCAACATTGATATTATAACAACCTTGTAGTTTTTGGAGAGGCGTCGTTCATTCATCCTCTTCTTGTTCCAAAGGGAGGTTAGGTGCCTCCTCAAATACTTTTTTTCTTACAATCTATAATACTTGATCCACTGTAGGATATTGGATTTGAAACAAAAAGGTGGTTACAAAGTTATGGGTCATACCTTCCCAATCTACAATGATGAGGCGCAGTTATGCTTGAAGATACTAGTTGATAGGGGTTGTGTCCAATGTGTTGATGAATTTGTGCACCCACTTCTCTTGAGGAATTATTCTCCAGGCTTCCTCACAACTTCACACATGGTCCTTCATACAACTTCGACCTGTGTACCTATCTTCACAGCCTTCTGCTTGCTCTGAAAAGCGTGTTGTCATCAAAGTGTGACATTGTACCCAGTCTATAATGTTGTTTTTGTGTGTCCCCCACCATCTTGTTGGGTTTTCTTTCAAGGCCTCATCCATTTCCAACAATCTTTGTTGTGTTGGTACAATTTCTTCAAAGTCCAACAAGAATGATTCTAAATGATTTAGACCATCAAAGGTGGGCAAGTTACTTATTGTTGTGTTGATCCAGCGAACTTCTCGGGTTAATCTAGCACATCTCCTTGTAGATACTTCATACATTTTATTATGCCAGTTCTCCAGTTCTTCTTGTGAATCTGATGAACATGCCTTGTCACTTCACCAACTTAGGTTCCCATCTGTCATAGTATTAATGTAATCCTATTGCCTGGCTGTTAATTTGTATATGTTTTCTAGTTCATATGTACGATGTTCTTCTTTGATGGATTATGTGTATCTCTGACCTTGATCGGGATCCAAAGGTGCAATGACCCTAAGGCCATGTCCTTCAAACGTCATTCTTATTTTCTTTAAATCAATCACAGTGGAATTATTGAAATCCCAATCAATTCCTAACAGTTCAGGGTAAGGAAAACTATCTTCAACTATCTCAATCACCTCGAAGTCTACAAATGTCCTTACTCGATCGATGTCCACAGGGACATGTTCCAATCTTCCAAAGGGGCTTACAGCTTTCTGATTAGCCATCCTAAACCTGATATGGGAATATATGAACTTAGGTTTTCCCATCAGTTCCCAGGTCTTTTTATTCATGACATTCACCTCCGACCCTAAGTCGAGGACCACATAGTCGATATCATACTCTCCAATTTGAGCATTCAGGTGTAGTTCCGTATTTGTCCTTCTCTTTTTAGAGACTTGGTGTACTGCGGGATCTATCTTTCCTAGATGGTACTGTCTGATTAAATTTTGTAGCTCTTGTACAATGCTTTCATCCTTAATCAACTTAATACAAGTATATAAGAATTCCATGAGATTTCTTACCTCTTTTCCTTCTCTTGGTAGAGCAAACTGATCGAATGCCAGAGGCATTCTGTTGGCATGTTTTCAGATAGAGGTAGAGTATGCATGTTTTGTCATTGATGGAAAATATTAGCATGGTCCAGCAGAGCGATGATGGCATGGAAATGGCTAGATCAACAGTGAGGAGCAACAATGATCGTTGGATCACCCATCTCGAATTCGCGATGACCGTCAGATCTGAATATAGATAGGAGGAATGCGCAAAAGAGGAGAACAAATCTAAAACATTGGATTTGAGTGCGAGGATTGACCATCGTTGGATCCATAAGATGGATCATGATCTTTAAGTACAAGATGAAGTGGGCTTACAAAGTCCCGAGAGAAGGAGGACCGTCCATCGCCGAGGAGTACACGTGGCGAGGGATTAACATTTCACTGACTAGAAAGTCAAAGGAAGGCAGTGCAATAACCTTCCAACTCATGATATGAAAAATTGTGATAACATCTGGATCGTTGATCCAAGAGGGACACATGGTGATAGTCCATAGCATGACAAAGGTTTCATTTCAGAGTTTCAGATACTGGGAGGTGGAGGAGTCAAGGAAGCAACTCACGACAGGAACTCGCGATATGAGAGATCATGAAAAGATCTGGACCATCGAATAATCAAGATTGTGGACCATTGATTTGACTCCATTTCAGAGTTTCGGATATCAGGAGTTGGAGGTTTCAAGGACACTCATGACAAGAATTTTGAAACGGGAAATTGTGAAGCACCTTTTGGCACAACTTGTGGTCACTGTCGGTGGTCACATGAGGGGAAGGAGCTAGCAGAGCTAAGATCCATTTTGGCAATCGCAACATGAACAGTCGAGACTCTTCACCACAGGATTCCCGAATTTGAGAATTACGAAGCGCTTTGTGGATAAGCGCCAGGTCACCGCCAGTGGTCATGTGAGAGGGAGGAGTTAGTGGAGCTAAGCCCCTTTTCATTGATCACAACATGAAGAGTCAAGACTCTTAACCTCTGGATTGCCAAAATGCAAAATGTGAAAAATCCTTTTTGTGTAGGTTGTGGTCACTGTTGGTGATCATATGAGAAGGTGGAGCTAGCGGAGCTAAGCTCTTTTTCGACGATCGCAAATTGGAGTGTCGAGACCCTTCGACACAGGATTGCTGAAATGTGAAATGCGAAAGGCATTATGTTTAGGCCTATGGTCACATCCAGTGGGCATATGGAGTAGGCGTGAGATCCATCATTGGTAATCGAACGGTGCAGGTTAATCAGTAATATGATCGAAGGGTCATCATTTATTTTCATGATTAATAAGTTCAGCTACAATTTAGTTAGAAAATTGAATCATGGTTCTTGATCGGTTGGTGATACAGTTGCTGAGAAGTTTTTGTCTTTGCCCAAGGAGATTCAAGGTGTAATTGATGAGGCTAATGAGTATAAAATCCGAGATGTAGTGACTGTGTAAGGTTGGTTGTTCTAACCGAAACAATGAGATGAACTATAAGAAGGGTAAAATGAAAGAATGGAGAGCATGAGATAAAACTCAGAGATGAGTAATAGTCACCAAATAGAGAGAAGAAAGAGCAGAATAGAAGAATAGCATGTAGAAAAGAAGAACTGCAGAACGGTTTTTGAACCAGAGAAGAATTCCAAAACAATGAAGAAGGGGTAAGAATTGAAATACTTGTATTGTTTTTTTGTCAATCAATTATGCATAATCAGGGTGGAAGGGTGGTGCTAGGGAGGACTATGGTCCTCTGATATTCAAGTTGGTTCTTGAATATTGGAAGTTGCATCTTCCATTTAGTTGTGCCTAGAAAAATAGGGTGGCAGGGTGGTGCTTGGGAAAACACAAAGTTTTCTGTATACAAGTTGGTGCTTGTATAAATCCAGTTGGTGCTGGAATATTTAGGGAGTTGGTTCTTCCTTCTAGTGGGTGCTAGAAAAACCAGAGAGTTGGTGTTCTCAACAAGTTGGAGCTTGTAAAACAGAGGTAGTATCCTCACTTTGATTTGGTGCTCAAACATAGATGATGTACAGAACTTAAAAGACTGCCTATCATTTGGAAGAAGAAGAGGTTTTCTCCCTTTATGTGTTCGCTCGTGAAAATATGTCTCTGTGTATATCTTATGTGTGATTGATTCTCATTATTTATGTTGCTCATATTATGTATAATATTGATGGTCACTTGATGAAAGATTAAAAATGGTTTAAGAGACTTAAAATTGTTTAAGCATAGTAACAACTGATTCACCCCCCTCTCTCAGTTGTCTTAGTAATTTCAACAATTGGTATTAGAGCAGGTTCCTTTTATTTAAAGGTATATCTGTAAGCTTAAACATGATAAGTTATGAATGGAATTTAGCCAGTAAGCCTCCTTTATTTGATGGAACAAATTTCTCCTTTTGGAAGGTTAGAATGAGAACATACCTAATGGCCTTAGGTGCTGATGTTTGGGATGTGGTAGAGACTGGATATACAAAGCCTGTTGTGTTGGCTTCCAATGATGATAAGTTAGAATTTAGCATTAATGCTAAGGGAATGAATGCTATCTTGAATGGACTTAATAAAGATGAGTTTGTAAAGGTGATGCATCTTGAAACTGCTAAAGCTATGTGGGATAATTTTTTTAACAGTTATGAAGGAAATGAGAAAGTAAAAGATGCCAAACTCCAAACATATAGGTTGAAGTTTGAACAACTAAAGATGAATGAAGATGAAACAATTAGAAAGTATTTTTTAAGAGTTGAAGAACTTGGGAATGCCATGAAGGGTCTTGGTGAGAAGATTGAAGAATCATTTTTAGTTCAAAAGATTCTAAGATCTTTGCTTGATAAAATTAATCCAAAAGTATCTGCAATAGAAGAACTAAATGATCTTAAAACTCTGTCCATTGATCACCTCCTAGGAACTCTACTGCATATGAAATGAGAATCAACAAAGATAAATCCATTACTATAGAAACATCTTTTAAAGAAGACAATAATACTGATTCAGATTTAGATGATATTGAGGCAAAATTTCTAAGAAGGTTAAAGAAAGGATCAGGAAAATATCAAGGCAAGCTTCCCTTCAAATGTTTTAACTATGGTAAGATAGGTCATTTTGCATCTAAGTGTCCCCACCAGAAAAGGACTAGAACTCTGATGATGAAAATAAGTACAACTTCGAGAAAGTTAGTAAAAGAAAAAGTTTGTGTGCAAACAATGACAATTCCTCAGAAGACATAGATAGTGATTCATCATGTGAAAACAAAGTGAATGATTTTATGCTTATGTCTATGGGAGATCTTGATGATGAAAACAAAGGAGGTGAAATGGATGATAAATAAGTTGTGGTGGATATGAAAGGTGAATTAATCAGTGCTTTGGAAGAAATTGTCAGACTCAAATGTAAGAAGAGAAAACAAAAACAATTGTTGATGTAGTTTAAAATGAATGGTGAAAAACCTGATGAAAAATTTTCTCTACTAAAATTGGAGTTAGAAGAGGAAAGAAAATAGAAGACATACTGAAACAAAAGTTGTCAGAGAAGAAAGCGAGTTGTGAAGCCTTAGAAGGAGAGATAGTAAAAACCAGAAAATAAATGGAGAAGTTTAAGGAATTGTATCACCACAATCTTCTAAGTATTAAAGCCTCAGAAGAATTAACTTCCATTCTAAATTAGCAAAGGAATCCAAAGTTGAAAGATGGCTTGGGCTATGAAGAAGGATCAAGTAGTGATCATCCAAGTAATACAGAACCCATCAAGTTTCTCAAAACTAGAATCATTGAAAACAACCACTCTGCAGAAACAAAGAAAGAAAATCAATCACCAAGAAGGAATGAAAGAAAAAGTACTAGAACCAAATATGTAGATCAAACAAATAACACAAACACATTTTTTGATCAAAGAAATCATCAGCATGGAAGAAATTGAATACAACCTTTTTCAAGGTACAAAGGTTTTTTCTATGGTTATTGTTTTTTTTGTTCTAACTTTGGTCACAAAGCTGTAAACTGTTCTTTAAGATCTAGGTATTTGAAATCAAGATACTGAAGGAATCATTATTTTCCACAACAAATATTGAGACAACCAAGAAACAAGCAACCACATACTATAAATCATGTGATGGATGGAGGGAGGACGCAGGTGAAACATAACAACATTTATGATCATAACAATCGTTATGATTTGTTATTTAGTGAACCAAAATGTTACATATGTCATAACTATGGACATAAAGCTGCAGATTGTCTCTTAAGGAATTTTAAGCCAGATTCGAATCATACTGCTGAAAATTTCAAGATTAGGAAGAAGAAAGAAGATAACAAGTGTAGACTAGTGTTATCAACCCAAAAACAAAAGAATCCCTGGTATATTGACAGTGGATGTTTTAAACATATGACTAGAGACAAAAGTAAGTTTCTAACTCTAAGTGAAATCAAATC
Source organism: Picea engelmannii (assembly GCA_009831015.1). NCBI lineage: Eukaryota > Viridiplantae > Streptophyta > Pinopsida > Pinales > Pinaceae > Picea > Picea engelmannii. The sequence continues at coordinate 250,333 of ML790989.1, read as the reverse complement.
AAGGAATGTAACTTTTGGAAATGATACACCAGGAAAAATAAAAGGTAAAGGAATGGTACTTTTGAGTAATGGAAAAGGGAAAGCTCAAGATGTGTTGTTTGTAGAAGGTCTGAAACATAATCTTCTTAGTGCCAGTCAAGTCTGTGACTGAGGATGTGAAGTTGTTTTTACTTCTAAAGATTGTAGAATAAAATCTGTGAATTCAGGATAGTTAGTTGCAAAAGGGATAAGAACAGAAAACAATGTCTATGTGTTAAAAGAAGAAAAAGAAGAATGCCACTTAAGCAAGTATGATGAAAGTTGGCTATGGCATATGAGACTTGGACACTTAAATTTTGATCATATAATCAAGATAAAAAATAGTGAGGCAGTAAAGGATCTTCCAAATATATCAAATCCATATGATTATGTTTGTAAACCATGCCAGATAGGAAAGCTTACTCGGACACTGTTCAAATCTAAAAAAATTCCTTCAACAGAAAAACCTCTCCAGTTAGTACATATGGATTTATGTGGACCATCAAGGAAAGAAGGTACAGGAAAAGAAAATTATTTTATGTTGATTATTGATGATTATTATAGACTAACATGGGTTGCCTTTTTGAAGGAAAAATCTGAAGAATTTGAAAAATTCAAAGTGTTTAAGGCTCTAACTGAGAATCAAACAGGAAAAAGATTGAAAGTAGTAAGGTCTGATAGAGGAGGAGATTTTAGCTCATGGAACTTCAAAGAGTTCTGTGATAAACATGGAATCAAAAGAGAGTACACAATTCCAAGGACTCGACAACAAAATGGAGTTGTTGAGAGACAGAATAGATCAGTACAACAAATGGTGAGATCAATGATGAATGAAAGGAACATACCTCAGACATATTGGGTGGAAGAAATTCATACAACTATTCACATTCTTAACAAATATCATCTCAGACCACACAGTGACAAGACTCCTTATGAACTATGGTTTGGAAGACCTGCCTCAATCAAGCATTTTAAAGTCTTTGGGAGTAAATGTTATATCAATAATAATGATGAAAATATTGGAAAATATGATGATAGGGCTAATGAAGGTATATTATTAGGTTATGCTACAAACGGTAAAGCTTACAGATGCTACAATAAGAGGCTACATAAATTTGTTGACTATATTGACATAAAAGTTGATGAAGAAATCCCGATAGGAAATGTAAGCAGTTTTGAACCAAGCATAGAAGATATAATTGAAAATGAAGATGAACAGGTCCAAGGATCAGAAAGAGAAGAATCTAAATCAGATGAAGATACGAATACTCCAACTGACACAAATTAGCATAAAGAAGCAAAATCACCTCTTAGAATTGTTAGAAAGAATCAACTTGAAAATAAGATAATTGGAGATATAAATAAAGGAGTTCAGACAAGAAGGAAATTGATTAAAGGCTCAAAACAATCCCATGTTGATTTTTTATCTATGGCTGAATCTAAATTTTTTTATCAATCCAACCAGCATGACGATTGGATTAGAGCCATGAATGAAGAGCTTGATTAGATTGAGAAGAACAATACTTGTGATCTTGTTCCTAGACCTGAAGACAAGAATGTAATAGGGTCCAAATGGGTGTTCAAAAATAAAATGAATGAAAAAGGACAAATTGTTAGAAATAAAGCCAAATTGGTCTGTAAAGGGTATGCACAAGTTGAAGATCAGGATTTTGATGAAAATTTTGCACTAGTGGTAAGATTGGAAGCCATCAAAATGTTTCTTGCATATCCATGTCATAAGAACTTTAAATTTTATCAAATGGATGTTAAGTCAATGTTTCTTAATGGAGATCTAGAGGAAGAAGTATATATGGAGAAACCTAAAGGATTCTCAATGACAGATAACCCTGATTATATCTGAAAGTTGAAGAAGGATTTACATGGACTGAAACAAGAACCATGAGCTTGGTATTATAGACTGGACAAATTTTTACAAGACAAAGAATTCAAGAAAGGTACTGTTGATAGCAATCTCTACATAAAAACTGAAAGTGATGATTTACTAATTGTTTTGATTTATGTAGATGACATTATTTTTGGCTGTAATAATGATTCCTCTATTCAGTGGTTTGCTAACTCTATGCAAACAAAGTTTGAGATGTCCATGATAGGAGAATTGTCATATTTTCTTGGCTTATAAGTAAAACAGAGTTCTGCAAGAAATTTTATCTCTCAAGAAAAATATTTGAAATAGATGTTGAAGAAATTTCAGATGGAGGATTCCTCTCCTGTTAGTACACCTATGGTGGTTGGTTGAAAGCTTAGTAAAGATGATATTTCACTTGATGTTGATCAAAGGACATATCGCTCTATGATAGGCAGTCTTCTGTACATCACAACATCCCGTCCTAATATAATGCAAGCTGTTGGAATGGTAGGTTGTTATCAATCTGCTCCTAAACAAATTCATTTGGTAGTTGTCGCAAGATTATTCAAATACTTGAAGGGAGCAATGACATATGGTCTGTGGTATCCCAAAAATCATAATTTTTAGTTAACTTCTTATTTAGAATCAGATTGGGCAAATTGTGTGGATGAGAGAAAGAGCACCAGTGGAGTTGCATTCTTCCTGGGTGACTTGTTGGTAGCATGGATTAGTAAGAAGCATGGATCTATTTCCTTATCAACTATAGAGGCATAGTACATTGTTGTTGCTACTTGTTGCACTCAGATTTTATGGATGATTCAAACTCTTATAGATTTGAAGGTAAATTATACTGATCTGATTACAATTCACTATGATAATACTAGTGCCATTAGTGTCTCCAAGAATCCTATTCTTCATTCCAAGACTAAGCATATCCCAATAAAATACCATTTTCTCAGAGAACAAGTTACAAACAAAGTTGTTCAACGAAATTATATTCCTTCCACAGAATAGATAGCTGGTATCTTTACTAAACCATCAACAGTGACTCCTTTTGGATATCTTCTCCGGAAGTTGGGCGTGACCTCACTGTCAAATTAAGAGGGTCCATCTTGTCAGGGGGAGTTTGTGTTGGTTGAATCTCTAATACCTCCGAAGAATACTGCAACATCACAGGGGGAGTATATGCTTGTCACATATCTGATACCTTCGAGATATACTGCAATAGCTCAGGGGGAGCTTGTCTTTTCTTTGAAATTGATGTCAAAGGGGGAGAAAGTGTGGTAATTTCAATACAGTGGTAAAGATGGATGTTCTTAAAGGGGTTTCCATCAATGCCAAAGGGGGATATTGTTGGCATGTTTTCAGACAAAGGTAGAGTATGCGTATTTTGTCATTGATGGAAAAGATCAGCACGTTCTAGCAGAGTGATGATGGCATGGCAATGGAAAGATCAACAGTGAGGAGCAACAATGATCATTGGATCACCCATCCCGAATTCCTGATGACCATTAGATCTGAATACAGATAGGAGGAATGCGCAAAAGAGGAGAACAAATATCAGACGTTGGATCTAAGCGCAATGATTGACCATCGTTGGATCCATAAGAAGGAGCATGATATTTAAGTACAAGATGAAGCGAGCTTACAAAGTCCTGAAAGCAAGAGGACCATCCATCGTTGAGGAGTACACGTGGTGAGGGATTAACATTTCGCTGACTATAAATTCAAAGGAAGGGAGTGCTCTAACCTTCCAACTCACGATAAGATATGGATCATTGATCCAAGAGGGACATGTGGCAATAGGTGAGAGCATGAAAAAGGATTCGTTTCATAGTTTCGAATACCGGGAGGTGGAGGAGTCATGGAAGCAACTAACGGCAGGAACTCGCGATATGCGAGATCATGAAAATATATGGATCGTCAAATCATCAAGATTATGGACTATTGATCTAACACCATTTCGGACTTTTGGATACCATGAGTTGGAGGTGTCAAGGACACTCATGACAATAATGCTGAAACATGAAATCGCGAAGCACCTTTTGGCATAGCCTGTGGTCACTGTCGATGGTCACGTGAGGGGAAGGAGCAAGTGGAGCTAAGCTCCATTTCGGTGATCACAACATGAAGAGTTGAGACTCTTCACCACAGGATTCTCAAATTTGTGAATTACGAAGCACTTTGTGGATAAGTGCCAGGTCACTGCCAGTGGTCATGTGAGAGGGAGGAGCTAGTGGAGCTAAGTCCCTTTTCAGAGATCGCAACATTAAGAGTCAAGACTCTTCACCTATGGATTGTCGAAATGTGAAATGCGAAACTCCTTATTTTGTAGGTTGTGGTCACCGTCGGTGATCATATGAGAAGGTGGAGCTAGTAGAGCTAAGCTCTTTTTTGACGATTGCAACTTGGAGTGTTGAGACCCTTCGACACAGAATTTCCAAAATGAGAAATGCGAAAGGCATTCTGATTAGGCCCGTGGTCACAGCCAGTGGGCATATGGAGTAGGTGTGAGATCCATCATTGGTAATCCAATGGTGCAGGTTAATCAGGAATATGATTGAAGGGTCATCATTTATTTTCATGATTAATAAGTTTAGTTACAATTTAGTTAGAAAATCGAATCATGGTTCTTGATCGGTTGGCGATACAGTTGCTGAGAAGTTTTTGTCTTTACCAAAGGAGATTCGAGGTGTAATTGATGAGGCTGATGAGTATAAAAGGTGAGATGAAATGACTGTGTAAGGCTGGTTGTTCTAACTGAAACAATGAGATGAACTGTAATAAGGGTAAAATGAAAGAATGGAGAGCATGATATAAAAATCAGAGATGAGTAACAGTCGCCGAACAAACATAAGAAAGAGCAGAATAACATGTAGCAGAGCAGAATTGCAAAACCGTTTTTGAACCAAAGAAGAATTGCAGAACAGTGAAGAAGGGGTAAGAATTGAAATACCTGTATTGTTTGTTTGTCAATCAATTATGCATAATTAGGGAGGAAGGGTGGTGTTAGGGAAGACTATGGTCCTCTGATATTCAAGTTGGTGCTTGAATATTGGAAGTTGTATCTTCCATCTAGTTGTGCCTAGAAAACTACGGTGGCAGGGTGGTGCTCGGGAAAACACAGAGTTTTATGTATACAAGTTGGTGCTTGTATAAATCCAGTTGGTGATGGAATATTTAGGGAGTTGGTGCTTCCTTCTAGTGGGTGCTAGAGAAACTAGAGATTTGTTTCTCTCAACAAGTTGGAGCTTGTAAAACAGAGGTAGTAGCCTCACTTTGAGTTGGTGCTCAAACATAAATGATGTACAGAACTTAAAAGACTGCCTATCATTTCGAAGAAGAAGATGTTTTTTCCCTTTATGGGTTTCCTGATGAAAATTTGTCTCTGTGTATATATTATGTGTGATTGATGCTCATTATTTATTTTGTTCATATGATGTATAATATTGATGGTCACTTGATGAAAGATTAAAAATGGTTTAATAGACTTAAAATTGTTTAAGCATAGTAACAACTGATTCACCCCCCCCTCTCGGTTGTCTTAGTAATTTCAACACATTCCACATTCTCTTAATTATGGTCGTGTCTTCGATGAAGAGCCGTGTTCTCTCCCAAATTATTTTCTTGCCTCCTCAATTTTTTTTTCTTCCTTTGCATCGAAAACTCATGTCTTCTTCGTAGTTTTCCTGACTCTTGATTCTTCTGTAGTCTTTCCTTGGATCGCTCTGTCTTATCCTATAACAATGTATCCTCTAGTGATAACAATGAATCTAGGGTCCTCTCTGCGAGGTTTAGCGTATATCATTTGCACTTGTGGGTTATGATGAGGTCCTCGTCTCTCCTGAAGTTTGGCTAGTAGCACAAGACAATCTTTGATAACATGTTCGAATGAGCTGCAGTAGCTGCAAGTGGTACAAGGGTTCTGATAGTCCCTGACTAAGTGTCCTATCTACGCACAATTATAACAAATGATTTGGCCCCTACCTCGACCCATACCTCCTCCTCATCCTCTTCCTTTGAATCCACCATGAGGGTTGAAGTTTTCTCTTCTTGGAGAATTATATTGCGTAGTGTTTCCTTCTTGTTGTACTTCATGTTGAATTTTGTGTTAAGAACCAAACATCAATATAGCATAGAAAAACCTCAAGAAAAGTACTCAATGCCTTGACAAAGAGATAATTTCAGATAATAAGCCTCTTCGAGGGGGCAACCTCCTTTTACCCCACTTAAATATTCAAGTACAAGATGATTCAAAATGAAAATGTCTCCTTGGTATATATAGGAGACTAGGAGGTATAATTACAACTAATGGCCTAAAGCCGACATAAATAAAATAACATTACTAATCTAATATGCCCCAATTAAGGGTTAATGAGCCAATATTAGGGCTTAAAATGCCCCTCCCCTTAAGACAAGTGTTGTCCGCAATGTTTGAGTAACTCTGGATGCTTCTGTATAAAAGACTCATCTTCCCAAGTGGAATCTTCAACCGACAGTTTCCTCCATTTAATGAGATACTCTGAAATGGATCTATTCCTCAATTGGCGAATTCTTGTGTCAGTGATGGCTTTAGGCTCCAATATCATTTTTCCTTCCTCGTCAAGTTCTGGAAATATAGTTTGAACTGGGATCTTGTCACCTATAACCTTATTTAAGCATGAAACATGGAAAATTCAGTGTACTCGTGAAGATGCAGGCAGCTCCAATTTGTATGCCATAGTACCAATCTTTTGCAATACCTTATAAGGGCCATAGTACATTGGTGATAATTTATTATCCTTCTTGGCTTGCTTGAGGGACATCTGTTTGTATTATTGTAGTCTTAAAAAATACCCAATCCCCGACTTCAAAACTTCTTTCACTATGATGTTGATCTGCTTGTTGTTTCATGCGATTTTGTGCCATGGTCAGGTTGTCCTTTAATATTTGGAGAACTTGTTGTTGATTCTCGATGTGATCTTCCACTGCTTGAACCTTAGATTTTTCTTT
>ML790989.1:213049-240294 GCA_009831015.1 Picea engelmannii | reverse complement strand
ACTTCCATGATCTCCCCTTTTAAACCATATATCTTAGTATCCAACTTAGCTTCCATTGAATCCATCTTAGTATCCAACTTAGCTTCTATTGAATCCATCAACTTAGCTTCCATTGAATCCATCTTCTTTTGTAGTTCATTTATGTCCCTACGCATTACTTCACCTTCATCAAGAGTCCAATTAGGATTTTCTGGAGGCTTATTTGGTGTAGAAGGTCCCTTTTTCGGTGGCATGTTGGCCAAGTATCACTTTTGAATCTTTATTTTGAGGCGGTTCTGCTATACAATATTTATTCTGTTCTATCTCCCAAGTTTTGGCCCTTCTAGGTATGAAATTTTCTTTTAGGTAGTTCTTTGATATTTATTCTCTGCAATGCCACAGGTCTGATCAAAATTGGATGTGCCAAGTGGAATTTACGGTAACTTCCTCACAACTTGCCGATTTTTGGCCTTTCCAGGAGATCTCACTTGTATAGCATTCCCCATGAAAAATAATTGATATCAAATTCTAAAACTCGCACCCAAAATACTAAATACTGTTCACGATCCAATGAAACTAGTCCCACTCAATTTGGATACTCTAGCAAGAAGTTATGATTGTTTTACCTGGAACACCTTCTTGAGACTAGTCAATAGGACTAGTCAGATACCCTATCTTACACAAGGTGTATCTATAAATTTAAGATGACCCAAAAGCTGAAATTTTTAAGAAAGATACCTTACTAATGTCTGTAAATGTATTCTGGAGTTCAGGGTTTGAAACGTTACATAAAAAAATTTATAGCGAAAATTCCGCAATGACTCATTTCAGGATGATTCCAGAACCCTATCTTGTACAGGCTGTATCTCTGAAAGTATAAGGCCTCAAGAGCTGAATTTTGAACCCAATGTACCTTGATATGTCTACTAAATATCCTCCAAGATGTTCCTTCTGAAACATTGTATAAAAAACGTTATAGTGAAAATTCCATGGTGTCTCAGATGTAGCAGCGAAACCCCAAGACCTTGAGTTCTGATACCATATGTTAAGAACCAAACATCAATATAGCATATAAAAACCTCAGGAAAAGTACTCAACACCTTGAAAAAGAGATAATTTCATATAATAAGCCTCTTCGAGGGGGCAACCTCCTTTTACCCCACTTAAATGTTCAAGTACAAGATGATTCAAAATGGAAATGTCTCCTTGGTATATATAGGAGACTAGGAGGTATAATTACAACTAATGGCCTAAAGTCGACATAAATAAAATAACATTACTAATCTAATATGCCCCAATTAAGTGTTAATGAGCCAATATTAGGGCTTAAAATTTTGTATGTATCCCTTGACCTTTCATGCATGAGGTCATAGGACCTACAATCCCTATCATCATGCCCCACCAACTTACAGAATGTGCAATATAGATTTGTGGGTGTCTGAACATATTTTTTCATGTAGTAGCATTCACCATGGTGATGTCTATTTCTACATACCTTGTACCAGGGTAGGGTAACTTGCTTTAAAGGACTCAGAGCTCCAGAGGCCAGGTATTCAGGAAATAGGGGACAATGTTCCTTTTCATGGCCTTCTGATTTCCATCTGATACACCATATGTCTTCTCTTTTATATTTTCCTTTGTCTTTCTTCATATCTTCGACCTGCAGAGATAAACTAGTTAGCTGACTCAAGATTTGACTCATACCTAAGATGGATTCTCCCATAGGGGTTGATTCTAACTTCATGGTGATCTACAACACCTCTTCCTACGAAGCAATCTTTTGTTGCATCAGAGGAACTCTGATGTGTGGCAAGAGGGCAGCAATGAACCACTCCTTGTTCTGCTCGTCTGGGATCTGAAAACTCAAATGTCCTGTCAAGGTATTAAGTCTCTGATCAAACTCCCACATAGGTTCAACTATTCTCAGCTTGATTTCTTTTAGTTTTGTAATGCACTATGAATCTGACTTAGGTTTCTTGAATTCAACAATTAGCGCAGTCTTAATGACGTTCAACGGTTTAGATGCAACTCCTTGAACAAATTTCATGTACCATATTAGTGCACGATCTCTTAGGGTAGTACTGAACTGGGCTCGTTTAACAACTTCGTTGGTGATATTTTTAATACTCCACACAACTTCACATAGAAACTAGTTCTGATCAGGATCTTTAGCTCTATCTCCTCTGAAGGTGGGTAACCTCATTTCATCTGCCATAGATCTTCCTAGGTTTCCTAATTGAATATGTGGTGGACTACTAGTGACAATTCTCCGAGTGCTCTAGTGAATCTGATAACTATGGTTTCTTAATGCTGCTGAAACAACAGGAGGGATAATAGTACTCACTTCAACAGTTGGCACAGTTCTTGAAGTTTCTAGCTCTTCTCGATGAGGTTCTTTAGCTTTCCCTTCCTCTTCCCTAGTATATTCTGAATGCTCTTTGTCTGTCAGATCTGCCTCTTATCAACTATAGAAACCCTCGTCCCCATAGTTCTTCTTAAAAATGTTCGCAAGAGGAACTTCTATTAACACTCTCCCATTGTGTGTATGTCCAACCTCTTTGTCGCTGTCGCTGTCTGAGTTCTTGAGCATTAACATTTTCCAATCTGACCAACTATCGTACCTTTAAGATGTTCTTCTCATGCAATAACATCTTGATATTCAACTTTACAAAATGTAAAAATTTTCCTCTGGGTCCCTTAAAAAAGTACCTCTTGGCTTGGCTATATGACTCTACTTTGTCAACAAAAAACTCAATGACGTACCCTACAATGGTTCTATCAAACTAGTGATCTACTACTCTTGACACGATGTTATCAACTCTCTTGATCTTCTTGATCAACGCCGACGTCCAAACCACAGGTATTCTAGATCTGATCTCAAATTGGGTATCTGCTAACCTAGCTAGCCACTCATATAGCTCCTGATAGATTACTCCAAAGAAAATCTCGTGTATATTAGTAAATATATATCTTCCCAACCAATCCTCTGTACTAATATTAGGGTTATTATTCTAGGCTTCAAAGAACTCCTTTTCTTGATCTTCTATCTACTTATGAGTCTTTGTCTTCAATGGAAATCACCTTGACATTCTCTCAATAAGATTCTGATCCCGACAACGGAACCATTTGTTGGCACAGGGGTAGACCCAGGGTTCAGCTCCAAGAGCGCACCAATAAGCCCTAACTATTGGCCCTTTCCGCAACACCTGCAAGGTAGATGCAGTCTCACCCGAAGTAGCTATGGGGGGTTGCAGGACATAGATGTCTACAACCAAGGGAATGCAAAGTGGATCCGATACAAGAACAACACAACATCTAGATATCAATTACCAGCTTAGATCTACTTTGCACAACTATCTATCAGATCTAACCCAATAATGCAATAACAATATATCTATAACCAAGAGAACACAACATCAATCACACACAACACGAATATGTACATGGTTCACCCTCTCCCTAGGGCTATGTCTAAAAAAATGTTCTTTATAATATATTAAGATGAAAGCATACAGTTCTTATCTGTGCTCTTGGCTAACAAATCTTCCCTCTTTCTTTTTGTCTTCCCTCCCTATGCACCCAGATGCAGGGTTGATATTTGCACCCAGCTGAAGATCTTAGAACACAGACTTCCCTCACTTCTCAATGCTTCCCTCTCTCACTACAATAATCACTCATAACGAACTTGGAATGAACAATAACAACAACGACAATGAAAACAACAACCCCCCCTCAGGTCCTCTTGACCTTTATTTATATATTACAATAGCTCACCGACAACCTTAGGAAAAAACCTAAGTTTCAAGACCCTAGTTACCAAAACCCTAGGTGTCTAAAATCCTAGGTCAACTTGACCCATGTTTTTAGGGCTTCACCAACCTATCTTTCCTTCCTTCTCACATTGTGATCCAAAGCATCCAACGGTGGCTTTTTCTTCTTATTGATTTGTCCACAATCTGTCTTCCTCGTTGATCTGTCATCCTCGATCTCCTTGTCCAATGACTTGTTTTCTCTTACTTCGCTCTGTATTTTCTTCTCTTCTACTAACTTCGACCCAGTATCAATCACTGTGTCTTCCGCACAGTTCACATTCCATCTTTTATTCTTTTCTCTTCACTTACTTCCATACCCAAGGGCCAACATGGTTTTCCCCCTACCAATCCGACATGCATAGGTACTTATCCTTGCATGGGGTTCCATTGACCATGGAAGGGGTTTCCCCTGGTCAACATTCCTGATAAGGGAACTGATCCCTTCCATGGATTCCAAGGTCCTTGAGAAGTGTGTGCCCCCTGTGTAGGAATAGTACCCTGTGCAAGATTTTGTGATCCAAAACTAGGTTTTCCCCCAGCTGAGATGAAATCTAACGCTAATGAGTTGTTACCAAATGCACCAAATAAAGAGAATGATAAAGAACCCACCAATGTGGTACTAGAAGAGGGTCCTTGACTACCTTCTCCGAATGAGTTGTAATTCATGTTTGGCCAGGCGGGCTGCTGAGAAGCACTGCCAAGAGAGGGGGATGATGGAGGTATATGAACCTCACGATAAGGGAAAGTGTTATAGGGGGATGAATTTCCCCCCATGGAACCTTGCAAAGGAGCGTTAGATCTCCCTACCCCCAGATCCAAAGTCTGAAGGATGGAGTAGGAGAGGACCGAGTTCATGTCAAAGTTGGGCATCCCATATGAAAACAGAGAGCCCGTCGCAATCTGTGTAAATGGTGCTATGATCACTTCCATGGATGGAATCAGACCACTGCCCAAGGTAGAGGCGGTCGAGACCATAGTGGCCCAGACCTACAAAGGTGAGTTAGGAGGCAGAACGCCCCCAGTTGTGGCAGCCATAGAGGAAGTATGAGGACTCCCTGACGAAGTAGAAACATTTGCCTCCATCACTGCTTGCAGGATTATTTGATGCTTGTGATGCGCTACCCTTGGAGAGGAAAGATGTATCATAAGTGGCACCGACAAGTCAGTGATCAGAGAATTATACGAACTAAGAGCTTATGCTCCAAGGTCAGAAATAGTTGGTCCCTACGGAAATGAATGTTCTCCTATTGGATATGGCTCAGGTACAGTTTCTTGTGGCCCAGTAACCTCAAAAGACCCTTGTTGGTCTAGTCTTCTCTTTCATGGTGGCGGTGGTGGCTCCAAGTTTACTGGCGGCAGGCCCAAAATCCTTCATGACTGGTAGAGCTCTTGATCTTCCACTGTGGGAGAAGATCAAAGACACACTAGGGATTTCTATCGTTGACGACATACCGAGTTTAGTCTTTGTTCTTTCTCGTGCTCGTAAATACATGAGAATGCATCCCGGTAGAATTTTATCTCTTTTTCGGACCTGTATGGATACATGAAAAAGGAACCCCCTAGTCTTCTTTAAGATCTTTTCAGACTCCCTAAACATGAAAATATTTTCAAGTGATCTTGCTTCCTTTCCCACTCATTAAACAGTTTGAAAGGGCGTCTTTTGAGTGATAATTTATCTCTTTTTCGGCCTCGCGAGACTAACATTACGAAAAAGGACAACATTGGAGTCATCTTTAAGTCCTTTTCAGACTCTCTAAAGATGAAAAGATTATCGAGAGACCTTGTTCTTTTCATACTCGTTAAAGTATTTAAAGAAAATGTCTGTTGAGCGATAGTTTATCTCTTTTTCGATATCGTCAGACTACTTTACAAAAAAGGAACTGAGAGAGTTATCTTTTAAGTGTTTTTCCAAACTCTATAATCATGAAAAACCTTCGATTTTTCTATCTTTGGACTCGCTAAAACAAACATCGACAGGCCCATACGGGACCGAACCCTTACTTCTTCCAGATCATTAAACAAAGGAAGATGAACATACCGAAGGTGAGTTATATCGAGCATGTGTTACCCTCCTCGAGCTCGTTAAATTAAAAAGAGGTACTCGTCTATCTGGATGGGGGAAAATTGGAAAGAAGCAAGCCAAGTAGTCTCTTGAGAACATTACCAAGTCATTCTTAGAGTCGCCCTTGAACACGACATTTTGTCTTTTGCATGCATTATAATCCATTGAACCTCTGCACTGAGCCAATCCTTTGAGTTTCTTTCACTCCTCTGGGTCACCTGACGTAAGTCACAGCATCCTCTTCATCATCAAGTTTTTGTCCATGTCATGTTTCTCCTGTCGTGCCTCAGTGTTCAAGGGAAGTATCCACCTTGAGAGTCATCCATCACAAATATCTTGTCTCAATACCCGTGTCAGTCCATGTTCATGTGATCTACCATTTACATCTCTATGTCCATTTCATGTCGTTGATGAGGGATACATTAAGGCCCTCCTTCGATGAGCCTATTCCTGTCAACTTCAACACATTATCCGGGAATTAGGCTTAGAAACTAGTTAGTACTTTGGGACCTGCATGCCTCAATGGCAGGCCTCCTCACATCTGACAACAGGTTTATACCATTGACCTCTGTGTTATCACCCCATAAATTATGGGAATCAACTGATGACTTGGATATTATCTGTATCTAGTGTCTTTATTAACAAATGATTTTTCATTCTGCAAATAATTTGAAAAGAGAAAAAGAAAGAGAAAAAGAAAAGAGGGCATAAAAGAATTGAAAAGAAAAGCCCCATGCAATAATAGTAACTTGGCCATACCTTTCAAGCATGGCCAAGTTCTTTTTAAATTTAATGTTGCTAGGTTAGTGAATAAATCTGATGAGACTGTCTAATCCTGGTCAGATAGCCCCTAGGTTAGATTAGTGAATAAATCTGACCAGACTGTCTAATCCTGGTAAGATAGCCCTTAGGTAGAGTAATTTCTTAACCCAACAGTTTAATCTGGGTTAATAGTCTTAGGAAGATAGGTTAGCCTGTAGGTTAGTTGCTTCATTTGTTTCACCACACATGTAACCAGATTGATGAAAATGCTACACCATGTCCCCTTTGCCTAAGAATAGTTTAGTTGATGTCGCCTTGGTGGTGTCTATGCAAAAAATTGGGAAAAACCCATAAAATGCTTTATATCCTAAGTTTTTCCCCAAGTACATAATTCCCAGCTCCCAGCTTATGTTTCCTGCACATCTCAACGGTTCTGATCTAGGCGCCAATATCTACGGTGCACAGCGCATTCCGGACCCCCCCGACCATTCTGCTTTTAACCAGGGGGGGGGGGCGGTCCAGAATCGGTAATAACATGGGTGCTCATCTGGACGGCTCAGGGAGGAGCGCTTAAATCTACAATCCACATTGGATTCTGGACCCCCCCGTCCGTTCTGCCTTTAACCAAAGGGGGGGGGATTCATAATGGGTATTAAAAATCCCTCTAATATCTGCGGCCAGGAAACAAGCACGCAGATCTATGGCTTACAATGAATTTCAGACCCCCCCCAGTGTTCTGCCTTTAACCAAAGGTGGGGGGTCCAGAATGAATATTGCTTTCGGCGGGCCCCTCGTTACATGTGGCATTGTCCTATTGGTCCAAAAGTCCCATCCCCCACATGCTATCTGACAGCCCATCACTCATGGACGTCATCCCCCACTGAGTCCACTTGTCCCACTTGTTCCCGGGGCCGGGTCACATCCCATAACTATTGTCAGTCCTTGTTGTCAGTACCTAACCCTCTTCACTCATGAACAACCCCTTTCGGCGACTTTTACCTCCAATCACCAGCCTCCACGTCACTCGTCCATATGCGTTGGCCATCGTCATCTGCCACCTCATCCCAAGTGGCCCGTTGTCCATTTATTACAGGATAACATACCCGTTATCCTGCTGACCTGTCTCTCGCGTCCAACCGACCCCAGTTTTGAATAAAACTACCGTTATGCCCGTTTCATTTGTTATTCGTCCATCGCGCCAGAAAACTTACATCTATTCCTCCATTGCTACCCCGTCGCCTTCATCCACAGTCAGTCGACACCACTAATCTATTGTTTATTGCAGGTACTGTTACAGAGATGGTGCCAAATCCAAGGCCAGTGGAAGGAGAAGAGAATCCTTTCCTTCCTCCTCCTGTCGACCTGGAAAAAATCCTGTTGGTTGATAAAGATCGATTGATCGTAGATACCATTTGCGACTTCAATTTTTCGGACCTCTAGTCGTGGCTACGAGAGGTGTTCTTGGACCAGAGCGATGAAATTGGACTCTGGGAGTCCAATTTCCCATTGTACCTTTTCCCCCAGATACATCATTTTCCTGAATTCGCGCTGAAATGCCAAGCCCATTACATCCCCGACCAGAACGCCATCATCTCTTCATCTGGAGACATCCTCTTCTTCATCACTCCCGAAGACATTGACCAGATGATGCAAATTCCCCGTGCTGAATCTGTGTCCCCTTTCAATTTAGAAATCCTCACTGAGTTATATCAGAAAATGACCTTTCCTCAGAGAGCTCAGATATTCGAGCTTTTCCTTCCCACTTTCGCTCAATTCCCTTCCACCAATCCCCCTTACCCTTCTTCCATGTTCTCCACCAAAGGAAACCAAATCATTTCTTCCCTTTGTACCCTGATGGGTTACTATTCTGACCAATGGGTAGATGAGCCCATCCTGGGTTTTCTGTCCATTTTCTCAAACGATGAAAAGCCCACAACACAATTCGACTACAACACCTTCTTGGCCGATAATATTCACGAACAATTCGTGAATTTTGCCACAGAGAGCATGTTCAGATATTCTTCCATATTGCCATACATGTTCATTTACTTTCAAGCCGACAAGTTCAATTTCTCCATGCAGAAGATGGACGCAGATGGAAGGCCCCAGCCAGTCACAGCATGGACTTCTCTTCTGAAGTGTAACTCTACTGAATACGACTTCAAAGCTTTCATTGATCAGTTTTACCACCTTGTGGTAAGCATGCTGAGTGGCAGGCCTGAGCCACAAATAAATGATGAAGTCTAGAGAATTCTTCATCTCTCGGACAACGCAAAGATAGGAGACTGGTACTTATATCAGAACCACACCGAAATCAGAGTTTTCGGGTGCGAATTGGTGCCTTACAAACTACCTCAATATGTGTCGGTAAGGATTTTTGCATTAGAATATATTAGGCAGATAATGAATTCAGATGACATTCATTTTGTCTCCCTGAAGAAGAAGCAACAATTGAGAATCAAGGGGCAGATTGGTTCTTTCATCTGCAATAGTCAAGGCACAGGGGAAGAAGCAGATAGAATGTTGAAGGAGATGAAATTATTTACAAGTTTCACATGGCACTATGATCCATGCGGGATCATTTCAGAAATGAGAGTGAAAAATAAGAATATCCCATATGTACATGAGTCTAAGCCCGAGATAGAAAAGTTTGCAAATCAGACAGTATGGGTGCCTGACACCTTAGTCGAGATGGAGCAGCAAGTTGATGTGGAACAACAAGTTCCCTCGACGAGTGTGCCACCCACTACCACACCTCAGGTTCCTAAGGAAAAAAAGCCTCGACAGGAGTCGTCTCCACCTGTAACGGAGGTGTCATAAGAGGAGTTCCAGATGCACACCAAGAGGCCAAAGACAGTTTCAACGCCTGGTGCGACAGTAGAACAAGAAGTCTCGCCTACCACAGTAACTACCACAGGGGTCAAGCCAGTCATTCTACCTTTCGGTTCGAGCCAGCATAATGCAATCACAACAACAATACCGAAGAAATCCACAGATTCTCCCCTAGATACTTAGCCAAGCAAAACAGGTCCCAAGCTGGGCATTTTCGAAAAGTATGAATTGATCAATAAGAAGAACCAGACACTCCCTAGCAGTACTTATGCCCAATTTCGGAAACAGTCGTCCACAACTCAACATAGGCTTCTTTCGGCATTTGACACCGAAAAGGGTAGGATGCATATGGCTTACCTCCAAGCACATGTACCAGATCCCAAGGTGATCTCAGATTACAAAAGGGCCACCTTCGAATTCCAGGTGAAGGACGTGCATCTAGTAGATCAGATGGATCTGCACAAACAAACAGGGGAGATGGTTTTTCACACATTGGCACATGCTTCAGCTTCTGTAACAAAATTTCAGGTATCATTGAACAACGCTCAGACACAACTCAAGCTGGAGAAAATATCATCTTTCGCCAAAGACAACAGAATCAAGACGTTGGATGAGCTGGTCCTCAAGATTGGTTATGACCCTGCGAACGTCAAGGTGGCAGAAGAGATGATAAAAAAGAAAAATGATGACATCGCATCCTTAAGAAAACAACTGAATCTCCTGCCCACAGAGGACTTACAGGCAAAGGAGATAGAAGAAAAGGAAGGTGAAAAGGATGAGATGCTAAAGTTACTCATGCAGAAGAATGATTAGCTCAAAGAGATGGAGGCTGAGATGGAGAGACTACTAAAGGAGAAAGAGAAGATGAAGCCAATGGAAGGCATTCCATTGAGTGCTATCCCAATTGCAGGATTGAGCACAACAACAGTGACATCGATACCATCTGCAACACCAGTGTCACTACCAGAAGGAACAAAAGACCTTGCCAAGTCCATGGAGAAGATGAACCTGCAAGAGACAAAAATCAGCAGGCTTAAGAAAGAAGTGGAGAACCTCCAAGAGCTCAAGACTTCCTTCCAGACAAGCCTATTCAAAGAAAAGCAGGTAAATGAGCATATCAGGAAGGAGTTACAGCAGCTCCAAAAGTAGACAATGGCAGGGAAGACTTTGGTTGAAGTCAAAGAGATTGTATGGACAGACATCATCAAGTCCATAAATGAAATTTGGCCAATGATTCAAATCATGTTTGAACAAAATGAGTTTCTCCAGAGGAGCAAACAGGCTGTTGAGAAAATCAGAGTGGAGCTGGGACACATGCCAGCACAAGCAAATGAGATCATCAGGTTCCTGAATTCTAAGACCAGAGAGGAACTAGAAGAACTAAAGATCAAGGATAGAACATAGACTATACTTGAAGTAAAAAGGGTTTTAACCAAAAGAAGTCTAATGCTTCAGCTTGAGGAAAAGGTTCAAGTCATGGATCAAGGAGTACAAAAGTTATTCAATAAGATAGATGTTCTCCAAAAGAAAGGCCTACCTGGTCTGAAGTTCATTAATGACAAACTAATGACACTCCCTGATTACAAGAAGAGGTTGACTGAAGTGTCTAAGGACAGTTCCAAGTTTGCAGGGATACAAGGGAGCATCACAGGCAAAGCATTCATGGATGCCCTTCAGTTGGATATTAGTATCCAACACGAGATTAAATACATATTCCTCATTAAGCCTACATTTTCTAAGTATACAGACATGGATGAAGTGTATCGGAGATTACTTAAGGTCACAGTGCCAAGTCATCTCAGATGGGAAGAACTTTGTGATCTATTAGATTAGTAGATGATCTGTCACAATCCAGTCACCTGTCCAGTCAGAAGAGGTTGCGAAGGCACCTCGCCAACGGCCTACCCCAGAAATTCCGCATACAGTTGTACCGAGTCATCAAGCAGTTTTGATTAGTTAAATTAGTTAGACTAAAAATAGAATGAGCACGTCCTGATCAGTTATGACAGGAACGTTTGTATTTTGAATTATAAATACTTCATCTTTCGAAGTATTGGGGGTTGTTGATTCACACACCCTATTTCTATCAAACTGTATTAATTTTTAAGAGATCTGCCATTAATAAAGAAGAGGCACGTTTATAGGATTCTTGCGTATGTTCATTGGTGATGTTGATTTTCTTAGTTGAATGTTTTTCTTTCTCTGTAATCATTTTGTTTTCTGGAACTAATCTTTATGAATAGCGTAATGTTGCAGGATTTATCTTTGATACCCTGTTTCCGATTCTAAAGATTTTAATGTTTATCTTCTAATATCTTCAATTAAGAAATTCTTAACTGCTTGTTAGTTGAAGTTATTTTTCTTCTCTGTTCTTCTATCCATCATTTTAATTACTAAAGATCCAGTGAGTATATTATTTCGCCCTGTGAATGTCTTCTTTGGCTTTTCTGGTTGTATCTAATATATGAATAAACACAGACCCCATAGCCCAATGGATGTGTAGACTGTCTCAACCAATTTAAAAAACTCTTTGACAACAAAACCAACAGTTTCTTTACCTAGCCTAATACCTGAAATTAAAAACAAAGATAAATCATATAGAGAGATCCCTCTCTGAAGCTGGAAGGGCTAGATCCCAGCTTTAAAAGCGGTTGGATAAGGTTACCTGGGTAATTTTCTTCTTTTTCAACCTCTAGGAAATTTATCAAGTGCTAACATAAATGGCGACTCCACTGGGGACAAACTAAAAATTGACAATTTGTGTTTTCTTTCCCCTAAAAGAACGTTTGATTCTGAGAAGAAAGTAATGTTAGAGGTTGATTAAACTTTGTACATATTATTTTCATACTCCCAAAATTAAAAAATTAAAAATATATATATATATATATATATAAAAACTAAAAATAGTTCTGGCTTCCAAGAAATTTCACACTCAATCTCATCCTGACCCAGAACTCTCAATAGTGATAGATAACCCCGAACATTTGCTCAGGCGAAAGGCCTCGGTCGCCGGCTCAGGGAGTCATACTGCCCTTCATCAGTCTCCTTCCTTTTCCAGAGAACCAGATATCTTTCAAAACCTTGATCTTGATCCCTTTCCACAACGAAACCTGGTTAGAACACGGTCTGAAACCTTTGTGTCTAGGCTCATCTTTGACCCAACTGTGTTGCAACCCCGAACCCCCGAAGTCTTGTCTCCTATGACTAAACTACAAATCACTATCTCAGCACCACCCAGTCCTTCCTTGTCCTCGTCTTTAGTCGCTACCTCTCCAACCACCCAGGTCATCGTCCCACCTCCTCCGCCCATCATGGCGGCTCAATATGCCCCTTTGGTGTTGACCGCACCGCTACATGCCATGCCCCAAGACTACCAAACAAGACTTCCACAGTTCGATGCAACTGGAACTTTAAATACACAACAACATGTGGATAAAATGAACGACTACTTTGATTTTCAAGAAGTTGACGAAGTTGACGTTCAAATGAGACTTTTTGCCCAGAGTCTGAGAGGAGACGTCAAGAAATGGTTCAAAGCCTTACCCGCCGCATCAATCCCTGACCTTGTCGCATTCCAAAGAAGTTTTCTTGACAGATGGGAGGTAAAGAAAAACCCTCTCCAAATACTGTCAGAATACGAGAATATAAAAAGAAATCAAGGTGAGACGGTACCAGATTATTGCACCCGTTTTAACAACTTGTACAATGCAATCCCAACTGAAATCAAACCCCCATAGGGTTTGGCATTGATTAAATTCCCTGATGGATTTGATGCTGACATGTCTTACCAATTAAGAGAAAGAAATGTTGCCACCCTGGAAGACATGCAGAAAAGTGCTATTAGTGTGGAGGCTAATCTGTTGGCGAAAAGGGCACAACAAAGGTCAGAAAGGAGAGTCACGATCAAAGAAGAACCTTCCACGTCGACCACAGATTCCATATTAGATTCTTTGACCAGAGAAGTGGAACTAATGCTGGAAAGAATCACTGTGTCAGACAGAAATCCTCCCAGAGACAACGCACCTGCTCCTCAGGTTTGAAACCCCAATTTCAGAAGAAACCCTCCTCAAATCAGACAGAGAGACCCTAGAGATCAAAGAGAGCAGAGGGGCCCAGATTAGCAGATCAGAACTCCCCTGCAAGAAAACTATGCTGATGAAGGGGGGGAAGTAATTGAGGAATTGGAGGACACTCATATCAACCTCATGGGCATTCACGACAACGAGGCTATCTTCCTTACTCAAGAAGAACAAGAACTCTTTCTGCTAAATCAAACAAAGGTAAGTGAGGAAGTTGAAGATGCAGAACAACAGGCGTTTGAAAATGCTATTTTGGAGGTGCATCGTCAATACAATCTGCGGAGTAAGAAGACAAAAGGAAACTCCTCGAAAAAGACGAACGAAACACAGAAGGTAGCTGAGACCGAGAAAACTCCTGAAAAGACTACTACTAAAAAGTTTTCTGAGAAGAGTAAAGCTGACACCCCTGTGAAGAAAAACATCACTATTCTGAAAAGACCAACACATCCTGAAGTTTCACCAATTAATCCACCCAGTACTTTTGAGCGGAAGAATATGGTGGACCAACCAGAATCAATGAGTCAGGTCCGAGCTCCTACACCTTTTAGCCTGGAGGGAGAATTGGCAAAAAAAAAAATTCCTATCCCACTTACAGAGTTGATGAACAGAGGCGGTTATCGTTCATAGGTACTAAAAGATTTGGCCATTGAACCTGACATATGCACCAAGGCCTTGATTATTGGATCAGTGACTCATTCAGACACTGTGAACCTTACTGACGATCACCCCGAACTCCTTTTCGGACCTGAAGTAGATGGTCGAGATGATACCGGTGATGTAGCTCCCTTTTACATCAATTTGAACATACACGAATTGATATTGCATAACACCATGCTGGAGTCAGGTGCCTCACATAATATGATGCCTAAAGAAGTAATGGAAAAACTGGGATTGGAGGTCACCAAACCATACAAGGATCTACACTCAGTCGACTCCAGCAAAGTCAAATGTATTGGTCTGATCAAGGACTTATGCATCACCCTGGTTCAGATCCCTTCGAAAAGCATGGTAATGGACGTGGTGGTCGCAGACATCCCGCCAAAGTATGGTATGTTGCTATCCCGGTCTTGGGGAGCTAAGTTGAAAGGAACCCTGCAGCTGGATATGTCTTACACTACTATCCCAGTGTTTGGGCAACAAAGGAGGTTATATAGAGAAACACTGATGAAGTACATGGTCAGTAGCCAAGAGAAACCTCACAATTACCCCCTTTACTCTGCTCATTCATATTTAGATTCATTCATCTTGTACAATGATGGTGATACGGAAGAGAAAGAAACTCAGCTGATGGAAGACACATCTAGGCAAGATGAAGGCCCAGAAAACAATGAGGTAGCAAAGATGAAAAATGTAATCACTGAAGAATTCCTCGCCGATTTATGGAGTATGGATTTTGATGGAGCTGTGAGTAAAGAAGGAGCAGGAGCTGGAGTCTGGATGCATAATCATCGAAACAGGTATTCAGAGAATCATTCCTACAAATTAAATTTCCAGTGCACTAACAACATTGCCGAGTATGAAGCTTTAATGCTCGGTCTGAAGCTGTTGAAAAAAGTTGGTGCTAAGCAAATAATGGTAAGGGGTGACTCTGAATTAATAATCAAGCAAATTAAAGGTGAGTATGTTGCTAAACACCCATGCCTTAGAGCCTACAAGAATGCTATTCTTGATGCTTTGAAGTGTTTTAATGAGGTTGACTTGCAGGTAATGCCGAGAGGACAGAATATTTTGGCCAACGGATTGGCTACGTTAGCAGCTTCCTGCAAGATTCCTTTCCACCAAACTCGCCCATACACTGTTGAAGTGAAATGCAGACCGACGGTTCCCAATAATATCAGGTACTGGAAAGTGTTTGGAAATGATGATCAGATAGAGGACTTTCTGCAATGCAAGAACGATTTTGAATGTACAAACATAGATTTAGAAAATGAAGACGAGAATGTGAATAGTTCTAAGTGTGAAATAGATAGTGTGAATACTATAGATACAGTAGATACAATAGATTCAGGAGAGTTAGGGGACGACGAAATGGATGCCGATGTTTTACAATTGAAAAGCAATGTTTTACCTAGAGGGCTTGTCCCTTTAGAAGATCTTTTTGACAGTAACGATGTAGCTAAGAAACCAAAAATAGAAGCCCATGGACAAGAGGTAGAGGACTACAAAATAGGGACTGAAGAGAAGCCTAGGATGGTCAAACTATCCAAATCATTACCCCCAGAACAAAATCTTAAATACATTGAGCTATTCAAAGAATATTTAGACGTTTTTGCCTGGGGCTATGAAGATTTGAAAGCCTATGATACCAGCATCATACAACATAGGATTCCCATAAAGAAAGACCAGAAACCGTTTAGGCAGAAAATTAGGAGGATAAATCCTAAATTGCTTCCCCTGATAGAAAAAGAGATCAAGAAAATGTATGATGCCAAGATCATAGTCCCACTACGTTTCTCTAAGCGAGTCTCTAATTTAGTCCCTACACGTAAGAAAACTGGGGAAATCAGACTCTGCATAGATTTTCAGAATCTGAACAAAGCATCCCTGAAGGATAATTACCCCTTGCCTAAAATGGATCACCTCCTGCGAAGGGTGGTCGGGTCCAGTCAAATTTCCCTATTAGATGGTTTCTCGGGTTACAACCAGGTCCTAGTTCATCCAGACAACCAAGAAAAAACCGCTTTCACCACACCATGGGGCACTTTCATGTATGTGAAGATGCCTTTTGGTTTGATGAATGCAGGAGCTATGTTCCAGAGGGCAATGGATATCGCCTTCGTAGAAGAATTAGGTAAGTACATTGTCGTTTATCTAGATGATGTGACTGTGTTTTCCCAATCTGATGATGAACACCTGCGGCACCTTAGACGAGTTTTCGAAAAATGTAGAAGGTTCGGGATTTCTTTAAATCCTAAAAAGTGTCTTTTCGGGTTAGAAGAAGGCAAACTGCTAGGACACATCATCTCTAAAGATGGAATCAGAATAGATCCCAGCATAATCGAAGCCATACTAAAGTTAGAACACCCGAGAAACCTCAAAGAACTACAATCTTTTATCGGTCAAATTAACTTTCTATGAAGATTCATTCCCAATCTTGCCAAACTCCTCCGAAACATTACGAACATGCTTAAAAAGGACGTAAAAATAAAATGGGACTCTGAGTCCAGACAATCCTTCGAACAAGTCAAACAAGCGCTCACAGAGGCCCCAGTTTTGATCAATCCTGATTTCACTAAAGATTTCTATCTTTTTTCTTTCGCCTATGAACATACTATAGCAACGGTATTACTGCAGAAGAACAATGAAGGGTATGAACAACCCATAGGTTTCTTCAGCAAAGCGTTAAGAGATGCTTCCCTTAACTACAATATTATGGAGAAGCAGGCTTTTTCCTTGGTAAAAGCCATAAAGGATTTCAGGGTAGTAAAATCTTGACACAAGACAAGCCCGATGGAAGAAGGGGAAAATGGATTGCAGTCATTCTAGAATATGACATAGAGATTAAGCCCACAAAATTGATCAAAGGCCAAGGCCTTGCTAAACTGATGGCTGAATCTAACTTCCAGGCTCTTGACATTAATTTTCTAGATGTGGCAGATGAACAGGGCGAGATGGCGACTCCAAACATTAGAGAGGTATTTCTCAACTCCCCATGGTATGCAGACCTTATATTCGTTCTACAAAATTTACAAGCTCCCCCTGGTTTAACTAAGACTAAAGCTAGATTTTTAAAGTTGAAAGCTTTGAAATTCTGTATTCTAGAAGGAAATTTGTATTGGAAAGACCTTGCAGGTATTCTTTTAAATTGTTTACTGAAAGATGAAGCTGATAAAGTGTTGCAGGAGTTTCATGCAAGAGAATGTGGTGGCCATTTGAACTGGAAGGTTACAACCAACAAAATACTCAGAGATGGATTTTACTGGCCCACCCTTTTTGCAGATGTACATCAGAAAGTAACATCATGTCACCAGTGCCAACTGTTTGAAGGTAAAAGGAAACTCCTTCCTTTACCTCTTAAACCAATCTCAGTGGAGGCCCCTTTCCAGCAATGGGGACTCGATTTCATTGGAGAAATACACCCTCCGTCTTCAGGCCAACACAGGTGGATTCTTACTGCCACTGATTATTTTACCAAATGGATTGAGGATGTACCAAGCAGGCAAGCCACTGACTCTGTTATTATCAAATTTCTTGAAAATAATATTTTGTCTCGTTTTGGTTGTCCTAGAAAGATCATCACTGACAATGC
This sequence comes from Picea engelmannii, assembly GCA_009831015.1. Lineage (NCBI taxonomy): Eukaryota > Viridiplantae > Streptophyta > Pinopsida > Pinales > Pinaceae > Picea > Picea engelmannii. The sequence continues at coordinate 222,519 of ML790989.1, read as the reverse complement.
AGCTGCCTTTCGGTCAAAGAAACTCATAGATTTCTGCAACCGGTACCACATTGGCTTGGGGCATTCCACGACCTACTACCCTCAGGGGAATGGGTTGGCGGAGTCCTCAAACAAAACTTTGGTAAATATCATCAAGAAAACATTGTACCAAAACAAAAAGTCATGGCACGATAAGTTGGTATTTTCTTTATGGGCAGATAGGCTGACCACCAAAAGGTCAATTGGCATGTCACCTTACCAACTGGTCTATGGTACAGAGGCATTTTTCCCTACTTCTCTAGGAGTCCCTGTCATGAAATTACTTCAAGAGGTGCAAGCTGATCCAAATGACTCACAGAGAAGAATCAACCAGATGATTCATTTGCAACAGACTAGAGAAGATGTTTTCAACAAAACACAGGTCGTCCAAGAGAACATCAAGAAGATCTTTGACAAACGAACCAAGGAGGATGATTTTGAGTTGGGAGACCTGGTGTTGAGATGGGATGCCAGGAACGAGGACAAGGGAATGCATGGGAAATTTGACAATCTATGGACAGGGCCATACATGATCCAAGCTTTCAGAGGAAATAATGCTTTCTTGATAAACAACGCTGATGGGTCAGATCTTCCAGGAGCACCTGTGAATGGCAGAATGCTGAAACATTATGTCCCACCTCAGTAAAAGATTTGAAGAACTCACTCTCCATTGTACATACCAGTTTTAATTTTTAGATTTTACTTGCATTTTCTGAGTGGGAAACATTAGTCAGTCGGTTGAAGCTCGAAGCGAAGGCCCTAAGCTGCTGACCATTGTTTTCCAAGTTTTGGTAATAAGACCAACAAAAGATACTAGGCAGATATGTTCAGAATGATAGGAAACTGGATTCTCGGCACTTAACAGGGCAAGTACCATCCCCAGGTGGAGCCGCTATTATCACCCCATAAATTATGGGAATCAACTGATGACTTGGATACTATCTGTATCTAGTGTCTTTATTGACACATGATTTTTCATTCTGCAAAAAAATTGAAAAGAGAAAAAGAAAAGAGGGCATAAAAGAATTGAAAAGAAAAGCCCCATGCAATAATAGGAACTTGGCCATACCTTTCAAGCATGGCCAAGTTCTTTTTAAATTTAATGTTGCTAGGTTAGTGAATAAATCTGATCAGACTATCTAATCCTGGTCAGATAGCCCCTAGGTTAGATTAGTGAATAAATCTGACCAGACTGTCTAATCCTGGTCAGATATCCCTTAGGTAGAGTAATTTCTTAACCCAACAGTTTAATCTGGGTTAATAGTCCTAGGAAGATAGGTTAGCCTGTAGGTTAGTTGCTTCATTTGTTTCACCACCCATGTAACCAGATTGATGAAAATGCTACACCATGTCCCCTTTGCCTAAGAATAGTTTAGTTGATGTCCCCTTGGTGGTGTCTATGTGAAAAATTGGGAAAAACCCATAAAATGCTTTATATCCTAAGTTTTTCCCCAAGTACATAATTCCCCGCTCCCAGCTTATGTTTCCTGCACTTCTCAATGGTTCTGATCCAGGCGCCAAGATCTACGGTGCACAATGCATTCTGGACCCCCCCGACCATTCTGCTTTTAACCGGGGGGGGGTACGGAATCGGTAATAACATGGGTGCTCATCTAGACGGCTCAGGGAGGAGCGCTTACATCTACAGTCCACATTGGATTACGGACCCCCCCGTCCGTTCTGCCTTTAACCAAAGGGGGGGGGTTCAGAATGGGTATTAAAAAGTGCTCTAATATTTGCGGCCAGGAAACAAGTGCACAGATCTATGGCTTACAATGAATTTCAGACCCCCCCCCAAGTGTTCTTCCTTTTACCAAAGGGGGGGTTCCAGAATGAATATTCCTTTCGGCGGGCCCCTCGTTACATGTGGCATTGTCCTATTGGTCCAAAATTCCCATCCCCCACATGCTATCTGACAGCCCGTCACTCATGGAAGTCATCCCCCACTGAGTCCACTTGTCCCACTTGTTCCCGGGGTCAGGTCACATCCCATAACTATTGTCAGTCCCTGTTGTCAATACCTAACCCTCTTCACTCATGAACATCCCCTTTCGGCAACTTTTACCTCCAATCACCAGCCTCCACGTCACCCTTCCGTATGCGTTGGCCACTGTCATTTGCCACCTCATCCCAAGTGGCCCGTTGTCCATTTATTACAGGATAACATACCTGTTATCCTGTTGACCTGTCTCCCGCGTCCAACCGACCCCAGTTTTGAATAAAACTACCGTTATGCCCGTTTCATTCATTATTCATCCATCGCGCCAGAAAAATTACATCTATTCCTCCATTGCTACCTCGTCGCCTTCATCCACAGTCAGTCGACACCACTAACCTATTGTTTATTGCAGGTACTGTTGCAGAGATGGCGCTAAAGCCAAGGCCAGTGGAAGGAGAAGAGAATCCTTTCCTTCCTCCTCCTGTCGACCTGGAAAAAATCCTGTTGGTTGATAAAGATCGATTGATCGCAGATACCATTTGTGACTTCAATTTTTCGGACCTCCAGTCGTGGCTATGAGAGGTGTTCTTGGACCAGAGCGATGAAATTGGACTCTGGGAGTCCAATTTCCCGCTGTACCTTTTCCCCCAGATACATCATTTTCGTGAATTTGTGCTGAAATGCCAAGCCCATTACATCCCCGACCAGAACACCATCATCTCTTCATCTGGAGACGTCCTCTTCTTCATCACTTCCGAAGACATTGACCAGATGATGCAAATTCCCCATGTTGAATCTACGTCCCCTTTCAATTTATAAATCCTCACTGAGTTATATCAGAAAATGACCTTTCCTCAGAGAGCTCAGATATTCGATCTTTTCCTTCCCACTTCCGCTCAATTCCCTTCCACCAATCCCCCTTACCCTTCTTCCATGTTCTCCACCAAAGGAAACCAAATCATTTATTCCCTTTGTGCCCTGCTGGGTTACTATTCTGACCAATGGGTAGATGAGCCCATGCTGGGTTTTCTGTCCATTTTCTCAAACGATGAAAAGCCCACAACACAGTTCAACTACAGCACCTTCTTGGCCGATAATATTCACGAACAATTCGTGAATTTTTCCACAGAGGGCATGTTCAGATATTCTTCCATATTGGCGTACATGTTCATTTACTTTCAAGCCGACAAGTTCAGTTTCTCCATGCAGAAGATGGACGCAGACGGAAGGCCCTAGCCAATCACAGCATGGACTTCTCTTCTGAAGCGTAACTCTGTTGAATATGACTTCAAAGATTTCATTGATAAGTTTTACCACCCTATGGTAAGCATGATGAGTGGCAGGCCTGAGCCACGAATAAATGATGAAGTCCAGAGAATTTTTCATCTCTTGGACAACGCAAAGACAAGAGACTGGTACTTATATCAGAACCACACCGAAATCAGAGTTTTCGGGTGCAAATTCGTGCCTTACAAACTACCTCAATATGTGTCGGTAAGGATTTTTGCATTAGAATATATTAGGCAGATAATGAATTCAGATGACATTCATTTTGTCTCCCTGAAGAAGAAGCAGCAATTGAGAATCAAGGGGCAGATTGGTTCTTTCATCTGCAATAGTCGAGGCACAGGGGAAGAAGAAGATAGAATGTTGAAAGCGATGAAATTATTTACAAGTTTCAAATGGCACTATGATCCATGCGGGATCATTTCAGAAATGAGAGTGAAAAATAAGAATATCCCGTATGTACATGAGTCTGAGCCCGAGATAGAAAAGTTTGCAAATCAGACACTATGGGTGCCTGACACCTTAGTCGAGATGGAGCAGCAAGTTGAAGTGGAACAACAGGTTCCCTCGACGAGTGTGCCACCCACTACCACACCTCAAGTTCCTAACAAAAAAAGGCCTCGACAGGAGTCATCTCCACCTGTAACAGAGGTGTCATCAGAGGAGTTCCAGATGCACACCAAGAGGCTAAAGACAGTTTCAACGCCTGGCGCGACAGTAGAACAAGAAGTCTCGCCTACCATAGTAACTACCACAGGGGTCAAGCTAGTCATTCTACCTTTCGGTTCGAGCCAGCATAAGTCGATCACAACAGCAATACCGAAGAAATCCACAGATTCTCCCCTGGATACTTAGCCAAGCAAAACAGGTCCCAAGCTGGGCATTTTCGAAAAGTATGAATTGATCAAGAAGAAGAACCAGACACTCATTAGCAGTACTTATGCCCAGTTTCGGAAGCAGTCGTCCACAGCTCAACATAGGCTTCTTTCAGCATTTGACACCGAAAAGGGTAGGATGCATATGGCTTACCTCCAAGCACATGTACCAGATCCCAAGGTGATCTCAGATTACAAAAGGGCCACCTTCGAATTCCAGGTGAAGGACGTGCATCTAGTAGATCAGATGGATCTGCACAAACAAACAGGGGAGATGGTTTTTCACACATTGGCACACGCTTCATCTTCTGCAGCAAAATTTCAGGTATCATTGAACAACGCTCAGACACAACTCAAGCTGGAGAAAATATCATATTTCACCAAAGACAACAGAATCAAGACGTTGGATGAGCTGGTCCTCAAGATCGGTTATGACCCTGCGAACGTCAAGGTGGCAGAAGAGATGATAAAAAAGAAAAATGATGACATCGCATCCTTAAGAAAACAACTGAAGCTCCTGCCCACAGAGGACTCACAGGCAAAGGAGATAGCAGAAAAGGAAGGTGAAAAGGATGAGATGCTAAAGTTACTCATGGAGAAGAATGCTTAGCTCAAAGAGATGGAGGCTGAGATGGAGAGACTACTAAAGGAGAAAGAGTAGATGAAGCCAATGGAAGGCATTCCATTGAGTGCTATCCCAATTGCAGGATTGAGCACAGCAACAGTGACATCGATACTATCTGCAACACCAGTGTCACTACCAGAAGGAACAACAGACCTTGCCAATTCCATGGAGAAGATGAACCTGCAAGAGACAGAAATCAGCAGGCTTAAGAAAGAAGTGGAGAACCTCCAAGAGCTCAAGACTTCCTTCCAGAAAAGCCTATCCAAAGAAAAGCAGGTAAATGAGCATATCAAGAAGGAGTTACAGTAGCTCCAAAAGCAAACAATGGCAGGGAAGACTTTGGCTGAAGTCAAAGAGATTGTATGGACAGACATCATCAAGTCCATAAATGAAATCTGGCCAATGATTCAAATCATGTTTGAACAAAATGAGTTGCTCCATAGGAGCAAACAGGCTGTTGAGAAAATCAGAGTGGAGCTGGGAGACATGCCAGCACAAGCAAATGAGATCATCAGGTTCCTGAATTCCAAGACCAGAGAGGAACTAGAAGAACTAACGATCGAGGACAGAACATAGACTATACTTGAAGTAAAAAGGGTTTTAACCAAGAGAAGTCTAATGCTTCAGCTTGAGGAAAAGGTTCAAGTCATGGATCAAGGAGTACAAAAGTTCTTCAATAAGGTAGATGTTCTCCAAAAGAAAGGCCTACCTGGTCTGAAGGTCATTAATGAAAAACTAATGACACTCCCTGATTAGAAGAAGAGGTTGACTGAAGTGTCTAAGGACAGTTCCAAGTTTGCAGGGATACAAGGGAGCATCAAAGGAAAAGAATTCATGGATGCCCTGCATTTGGATATTAGTATCCAACAGGAGATTAAATACATATTCCTCATTAAGCCTACATTTGCTAAGTATACAGACATGGATGAAGTGTATTGGATATTACTGAAGGTCACAGTTCCAAGTCATCTCAGATGGGAAGAACTTTGTGATCTATTAGATTAGTAGATGAGCTGTCACAATCCAGTCACTTGTCCAATCAGAAGAGGTTGCGAAGGCGCCTCGCCAATGACCTACCCCAGAAATTCCGCATACAGTTGTACCAAGTCATCAAGCAGTTTTGATTAGTTAAATTAGTTAGAATAAAAATAGAATGAGCACGTCCTGATCAGTTATGACAGGAACGTTTGTATTTTAAATTATAAATACTTCGTCTTTCAAAGTATTGGGGGTTGTTGATTCGCACACCCTATTGCTATCAAACTGTATTATTTTTGAAGAGATCTACCATTAATAAAGAAGAGGCACGTTTACAGGATTCTTGTGTTTGTTCACTGGTGATGTTGATTTTCTTAGTTGAATGTTTTTCTTTCTATGTAATCATTTTGTTTTCTGGAACTAATCTTTATGAATAGCGTAATGTTGCAGGATTTATCTTTGATACCCTATTTCTGATTCTAAAGATTTTAATGTTTATCTTCTAATATCTTCAATTAAGAAATTCTTAACTGCTTGTTAGTTGAAGTTATTTTTCTTATCTGTTCTTCTGTCCATCATTTTAATTACTAAAGATCCAATGAGTATATTATCTCTCCCTGTGAAGGTCTTCTTTGTCTTTTCTGGTTGTATCTAATATATGATTAAACACAGACCCCATAGCCCAATGGATGTGTAGACTGTCTCAACCAATTTAAAAAACTCTTTGACAACAAAACCAACAGTTTCTTTACCTAGCCTAATGCCTGAAATTAAAAACAAAGCTAAATCATATAGAGAGATCCCTCTCTGAAGCTGGAAGGGCTAGATCCCACCTTTAAAAGCGGTTGGATAAGGTTACCTGGGTAAATTTCTTCTTTTTCAACCTCTAGGAAATTTGTCAAGTGCTAACACTCTGATCGGATGATTCCACAGATGTTCAACTCCAGCTCATCTATTCACATTCGTTTGAATGTACTAGGGTACCTTGGGAATCATTGACATTAATGGTGATCTCCCTCGCGCTTGTTAATGGTTTACATCATTGATCGGTAATCAAGTGGTTTTTGCCATGTTTGACATTTGGACATCTATTCACATGGTTAGATTTGTACTACATCGGAATCAGTAAGAAGACCCTAGGTTGAGTGATCACTTTGATATGTACTTTGCCTAGGTTGCAAAGGAGTTTCTCTTGAACCATGACACATATACTATTACATAGATCCACTTTGTATTGGTCATGGCTATGGCTTGTCATCTCGTAGATCCACTGTGTATTCTTCCTGGCTACGATTAGTTCATGTCATAAGAGTATAGATCCACACTATATCCTTGGTGGCTATACCTTTTTATCAATACAATTATGGATCCACAGTGTATTTTATGGTGGCCATATCTTGCAAGTCTTGATCACCCAAGCATAAGTATGCCTGCCTTGGGTTTGAAACATGTCATAATATTTGTTGGATGTTTGTGTGCAGCTTTTGTCAGGTTCTCTACGTCTATACCCTTTCTTGAAAGTCTACAAAGCATTTCAGCTATCAGTTCCTGTCTTCTAACTTCATACTTTGGGGGGAAATCTATTACACATCAAAATTACTCACTTTGGTAGTGTCGCAAGTGTCGTCATTACAAAGGTCGCAAGTGTTGCACTTTGCTTACAAGTGTCGCAAGTGTTAAATAAAGCATACTTTCATGATGCCTATGTCGTGCCTATAACGACATGATAAGGACACTTGAAACACCTCAAACATTTGATTTTGAAGAGGAGAAATGAGTCAGCAGGCTCATGAACCTTTTGCCATCTGAAAACACTAAAAAAACTAAGCTTTTGAAGGAGAGCGCTCACCTATACCTCTTATGGGAGTGTTGGCACTCCCCCTTACACTATCTGGGAGTGTTATAAAGATCCTTTGGCCCTTTTGAGGGAGAGATGGTGTCTTTAGGAGAACTGGCACCCCCCTTAAGCCTACTCGGGAGCGCTATAGCACTCTGATGGCCCTTTTGAGGGAGCACTACCTATTCTAGGTAGTAGTTAAGTTGTTGAGATGAATGGGGGAAGGATCCTTTCATTCTTAGAAGGCAGTTGAGCTCGAATCCCTAGTCCAACCATGATCTTAGGGAAGATCCTCAACTGAAGGAGGAAAATCCTCACCTTCTCCAAGGATATCTCAAGTTGTTGAGCCTCTCCAAGGCTATATAAGAAATCTTTCTAATGGTGAAAGGGGACTGAAAAGAGAGAATTACACCAAACTTATGATCTCATAAGTGGTGCTGGAACAAAGATATTCTAGAAGAAAGAGACCTATGATCTCATAGGGAGCAATCGGTGAAGCTATCGTCAGTCATATCGTGGATCTTTTGAGCAAGGGATAGACAAGGAGGACTTGACGGAACTGCTACAATCCATCTACGGTTGTAAGCAATGTTTTGTCCTCATTAATATAATTTGCTTGGTCTGTTTCTTTCTAATTCATGTTCAATCTCACATGAATTTGTCTCTTTAGTAGATAGATATATTTAGGTCTAACCTTGATAGAGTAGGAAGTGGTCATACTTTGTTTGTCTACAGGAATCATCGAGGAGCGAAAGATAGGAGCTCAACTCGGAGTGTGTAGGGACAAACACCAGTAAAAGGTACTTCTTTTCTCCTTCCTCCTCACACACTAGTCCAACTAGATCTAAAAGGAAGTCAGTGACCATGATAAGCACTTTTTGTCTTAGAGTTAAGATTCTAGCTCTTTGAGGAGATCTACCTGTCCGCAGGGAGATTTTCCTTCAACAGTAGCAAGAAAACCATTATTACTAGTTGGAAGAACAGTTACAACAACCAACACTAGAGAAACTTATCAGTGCTAGTGAAACTTGAAAATGGAAGAAACCTCCAAGTATACTCTACAAAGAATGGTCTGATGTCTTCCCTAGGTATTGCGGTATACCCATGCAGTCACCTGTGTAAGTCCCTAAAATCAAGGCAACTAGGTTGCTAGCTCGCGAAAAACTACCAGGCGGGTATTGTCGACAGTTGAGTGGAACGCAATGAGAAGGTTATCAATCCCAAAACCTATTGAGGGTATTGAAAGAAAGTGTTTTGGAAGATGACTACAGAACTCGAACGGATTCGAGACCCATGAAGCTCCATGGCAAATGTGATCAACGTAATCCCAATATAAGTCCTCTATATGCATTCCTCAACTACGATTGGTCTGGCTTTGGAGGCGTTATCTTTGCTACCTTTCCGCACATGACCTCGTGTTTAACTCCTATATTAGAGGGGGGTCCTGGATTCCATGTTACTGGACTTTTTTCACTCCCTAGCACAAACTCCTATGTTTTTTTTATAGCCTTGAAGAGTTTCCTCTCCAACCTAAATCAAGGCTCTAGCCTAATCTAGTTGATGGACCCTACAAACATGAAAGTATGATTAATTTTAATTAAGCATTAATTTTAAGTGGTTTATCTTAAGTCAAAGGAATGGAAATGAAACTGATGGTGTTTGTAAAGAGATGAAAGAGAAGAACAAATGCTGGAAACAAAATTACTTCTTCTTCAACAAACAAAGATTTGCAAATTGAAAACTCTTTAACCAGCTTTTCTTTCTAAGATATTTAACTGAATTTCACTCAACTACGAGTTACTTAATGTCCTAAGTATTCAGTAAAGAACTTAAGAAATAACTCTTCTTCCTGACAAGTAATGACAACTAACCTAACTGCTTAACCAAACAAGAAATTGATTTTTTTTTTTT